>JAUEJL010076357.1:0-15866 GCA_032274825.1 Drosophyllum lusitanicum | reverse complement strand
AATATCAGTTGTATATTCAATCTTTTAGTATCATCAATAATAGAGTTTTCGTGAGATTCTTCTAAATTCCTAACAGAGTATATGCTGGGGAACCAAACCTGGTAAGGCCCGTTTCAACTCGTAGTAAAAAAACAAGCTGTTTCAACTTTCAACTCACACTCATTATGAACAGTTACCCCGTCTGGCCTTCTTGCCACCTTAAATTTTTTTTACACCTGTTCTTCCAGTTTATGGTTTACCACCCGTAATTGCATACGATGTGCGAAACTTCAAAGGTGGTTAGTTGGATTTAAAGAGAAATTGATGGTGGTTTTCGAATGGAATATCATATTCTATGGAAATCATATTGGTTTTTTAAGTTTTTGTTATTTGTGCAGCGGATGCTCGTGAATTTGACATTAGAGTCTCAAGGATTGATTCCGGTTATAGTGGGTTTCGTCAACCGCTTGCTTGGGTGTCATAAGCATCGGTTTCTTGGAGAGCGACTGCTTCAGAAGTTTGACAATGATTTGCTTCCAAAGGTGAATGTTGATTATCGACTGGGGTCTTATTTCCCAGTCTTTGAAAAAATAGCTGAAAATGAAACAGTTGCGCCAGGTGGGTTGCTAGATCTGCTTGGTAAATACATGAGTATTCTAGTTGAAAAACACGGTCCTGACACAGGATTGAGATCATGGTCTCAGGGAAGTAAAGTTCTTGTTCTTTGTCGAACCGTACTCATGCACCACCAAACCTCTCGATTCTTTCTTGGACTATCTCGTCTCCTTGCATTCACTTGCCTTCATTTCCCAGATCTTGAGGTCCGTGACAACGCAAGGTATCAAATTCCAAAAATCTCTTCTATTTTGTAATAATATATTGAAAATAGAACGATGTAGGAGGTTTTATGCATTAAAAATGCACTTTCAATTTAGTCAGGCCAATGACTCATTTCTCTTTAAATCTAATTTTTTGTTTTACATGTTTGGCCCGTTATATAAATTCGAATAGACCATCATATGTAAATGGTTCATATTTGCCACCTCTGTTTTTTGCCTTGAGTTTCTTTCTTGTAGATTCTTCTTCTCATATGGTTCAGGCTAAATTATCTTTAAACACTTGCTAAATCTGATTGAAGTATTTTGTGTTGCCTATAGAAACTGATATATATGCATGTATATATATATTGCTTTTATCAGAATATACTTGCGGATGCTGCTCTGTGTGCCAGGAAATAAGCTCAGACACTTGCTGAGCACTGGGGATCAGCTTCCATCATCTCATTCCAGCTCATTCCTCCATGTTCATTCTCCTAGATTTTCTTATGATTCTAAGAAATCAAAAGATATATCGGCCTACATCCACCTTGAGCGAGTAGTACCACTGTTGGTCAAACAATCTTGGTCCTTGTCTTTGACTTCCTTTGGCATTGGTGGTGACAATCAGCAAGTCATCAGGGATAACATTACCCCATCATGGCAACCCGAAACACCTGATAGCAATAATTTCGAGATCTCAAATATTCCTGCAATTGAAGGTGGACCCAATCAATCACAGGAACCCCTACGTGTGACAGATTCAAAGGTTTCGAAAATTGTTGAAATTTTGAGGGGACACTTTTCATTGATTCCAGATTTCAGACACATGTCAGGGATCAAAATTGGGACATCGTGTACCTTGAGCTTCGAATCGGAACCTTTTAATCGAGTGTGGGGTAACAAGTCACTTGAAAATGGTTCTTCTGGGGTTCCTGCATTGTATGCTACTGTGCTCAAGTTTTCTTCTTCAGCACCATTTGGATCAATTCAACCTTACCAGATACCATTTCTTTTAGGGGAGCCTACCAAACATGATGCACCTTTAAGTCAAAGTCAAACTGATTCGCTAGATATTGTTCCTTTTGGCAATGGTCCTGGGGAAGAAGAAAAAGAAAAAGATAACTTTAAAGCTCCAGTTTTAATAGAGTTCCAACCAAGAGAACCAACACCTGGTCTTATTGATGTGTCCATTGAAGCAAATGCAGAAAATGGTCAGATCATCTGTGGTCACCTTCAGAGTATTACTGTAGGCATCGAGGACATGTTTCTTAAAGCTCTAGTCCCAGACAACATTCAAGATGATGAAGTACCTCGATATTACATGGATTTGTTTGATGCTTTATGGGAAGCTTGTAGTAGTTCATCTAGCACTGGGAGAGAAACCTTTTCTTTAAAAGGAGGTAAAGGTGTTGCAGCTGTCAATGGAACCCGATCTGTTAAGTTTCTTGAAGTTCCTGCAACTTTGTTAGTTCAAGCTGTTGAGAAGAATTTGTCAGCTTTTGTTGTTAATGTCATCGGTGATCCACTCGTTAATATTGTGAAGGATGGGGGAATTATAAGTGACGTTCTTTGGAATGATGATGCTTCGGGTGCTGAGTATCTTGATGTGGATTCGAATACGATTGAAGGCCCGCTTTATCTCAAGTATGATGAGGAGGAAGATGAGAGAGGGAGTAGTCTTCATATTAATAAAAGATATATGGGCCGTTTTCATATTTTGATATTTCTGCCTCCAACGTTTCATCTTCTTTTTCAAATGGAAGTTGGGATTAGTTCAACCCTAGTTCGGATTCGAACGGATCATTGGCCGTGCCTTGCTTATATCGACGACTATTTGGAAGCTTTATTTCTTGCTTAGAGGTACTAATTTTGAATGTAACTCTTTATATTATATGATCTATTAGTGATACTTTTCTGTAAAGTTGGCAAGATGAATTGTTGCCTTTGCTTCTTTCTTTAGGGTGGTGTGTCTCGAAGAAACCACTAGTAAAGTTACTCACTTGTGGCCTGCAAGTTACGGGTTTTTTTAATCATGGGTGCTTTGCAAAGCGGGAGGATGACCTGTGTACAAAAAGACATTAAATGCAAAGCAGTCATGATTTTGGGGCACCAGGCACGGGACTTAACGGTTCAAAGGGCTTTGTAGGTTTCGCTTTCAAGTTTGAGCTGGTTCTGGCAGAGGAGTCCTTCAAGGGGACTTTTTGGGTGAAGAAATCTTGTTTTGGATAGAAGCTGTTGTTGGTAGGATTGTAAAAATTACAGTTATTATTTTGGGATTTTTACATGAACTTGTCAAGTTCTGTCAAATTTTGAAGCTGAGAGAGACTGATTCGGATCTACAAGATCTCCATATATATATATATATATATATACACTTTATCAATTATCATTCTTGGATTGGAACTGACTTTAAATATATTATAATAATAAATGTTAAATGATTGACTTACCTCCATATTTTGTGATGAAAGTAAAGCTTCACTGGTTTATACGTTCCCTTGTTTGAGAAGGGGCTATTTGACCTGAACGAATGTTAGCCTTACGATGTTTGACCAGAGTTGAGGGTGGTGAAGATGACAATCGTAAGTCGTGTTTGTTGGTTGGGGTTTGTTTAGATATGAGATGACCAAATTTGGCATCGTCAAAGAATTTGTGTAGGGTTTGTTTGGATTTATTATTGGTAAAGTTGATGATGGTGATTTGGTCGTGATGAAGATAAAGGTTTAAGGTTAATAGTGGTGGTTTTGAAATTCACCGGGTTTGGGTGCCGATGGTGTTGGGAAGGTGATAATGAATCACTTCAATGGTTGGTGTGGGAATGGTAAAGAGGCGAGGTTCAGGATAGGTCATGGCATCCCCATCCTCGAATCCGAAGCAAAAACATCCTTGCACCTGTCTTGATCATCATTGAGATTTATTTTGGAACACCCCTGATAATCAAGATTTCAACCCTATGAGTGAACATAATCATATGAAAGAGCATATATAATCAATATGACAAAGTAGAAATCAACCCATACATAATCAAATGAACAAACATAAAGTAAATTGATCATAAACACTAAACCATTTGGTCAACCAAAGTTTGAGATTAAAACACTTGGTAAAAACAACTTTGAGATTAGAAGATAAAAAAAGTTTGTAGGTTAAAACTGTGATCGTCAACTTTAGGTTTTAAAACATAATCTTTTAATATAAATGAAAGACTAATATGTATTAAACTTGTTAAGAGATTCTAACACTTGATTTAATAAAATAAATTTAACTGCTTAATCTTGATCATCCATATATCAAAATTAAAATTTTAATTTTTCTCGGCCAAAATTGAATGAATCAAAATTATTAGAGAATTTTCATATATGTCCTTAAACCTTTAAATATCATATTTGTCCACCATAATTTACAAATATCACATTTATCCTTTATAACATTTTAAAATATTGTATTTAACAAAATTTTTGATTTTATCAATTAAAAATATTTTATAATCATTCAAAATTCTTTTTAATTATAACTAATAAATACTTGACTGACGCTGTCCGTCACCATAATATTGATCTTTTTTTAAACAACCCGTGCATCTAGTTTAGTTTACCTAATAAACAACTCCAAATGCATTCGGAACTCTTTATTTTACTCACAAATAATAAGATAAATAGTTTGAAAACACAATCTTAAACATTCTTGAAACAACTTATTATTTAATCAATGAAGAAACTTTGCGGTCCTTTGTCCCATCTCATTCAACATGAGAATGAGGATGAGATGTCAAAAAAGTAATTTTATCTTACCTTCATTTTTATGCAACTTCACAATATACGAAGCAGTATAATAAATTAGTCTTTTTTAAAAAGATGATTGATGAATAAGATGAAAACCTTACTCGTCTTCATAGTTAAAAGGGAAATTCTACTTTTATTTTACTAAATTCTCCTAAATCATCCTTCTTCCAACATATGAATCCACTAATTATCTTTCCTTATATCTTCCTCTTCATTTTGACGTTTTGATTTTGCAAATAGAAGGATGAGTAGGAAGATTTAGTAAGATTATATAAAACATCTCCTGTTTTGATTATATTATGCATCATATTCCATGTCTTCTATTATGGTGATGTTTCCTTAACAGTTTTCACTGAGATCTGATATTCTTGCTCAATCTTACACAAGTAGTACAAAAACATAGTGATCAGGAAAGATAGGGAACATTTTATAATTATCAATATTCTAAATAACATTAGATTTGAGGTGATAATAATTTCAATCTCAAACTTTGGGAGTCACAAGACACGAAATTTTAAAACACAATTTAAAATGTCAACTTTATATTCAATTTATAATCATATATACAATTTTACATATAGGAAGAAGAAAAACATAATCATAACTTTATATAATAGTTCATATATGTCAAGTTTGCAAAAAGTCACCCAACAAACATTACAAAAGGTGTGATTATACTTCTTAATTCGATTATCCGGCCAATACAGCCTGACACCCTAAAAAACACAACATGCACCAAACCCAACACCCACGCCCTTTTCATAGCCGTATAGTCAAGCCCTACAGAGCCATGGTGACGCCTTGGTGAGTTGTTTAGAACCCTGATATTTTCATAGCCGTATAGTCAAGCCCTACAGAGCCATGGTGACGCCTTGGTGAGTTGTTTAGAACCCTGATAAATATACCTTTTTGGTGTTCTTTGTCCATCTTTTACATTGGATATATTCAACGTACAAAAAGTAATTGCAATAACTACAATGCTAAGATAATAAGATAGTTTCCTTTTAGATCAAAACACATTGACCCACATATAGCCAGAATTTACCTGTTTATGTATAATGGTTAAGATTGCCAGAATGCAACGCCGCCACAAACATTTTTGTTCCCTTCTCTTGTAGGATAGGGCAAAGAAAGATACTCCCTAGAGATCAACAAGAACAATATGATGGCAAACCAGAAGTACAAAATTCTAATTTTACCATAATCAACAGCCGCAAGCGCGCACCTCAGCCAAATGATATGAGAATATCTGTAGCCATACATGGTATACAATAATTTAAAAAACAAAGAAGAATAATATAAGAGATCATAGACAGCAAGACAAGGAACTTAGCGGCTGGTAAAAGGTCGAACAGATAAGCTATCGACGATCATGGGTTCTCTTATACCCCGAAACTTGTTTCCTAGAATCAACTGAACTAACTGTTTTACCATCCGCGTGCTTTTCCGAGTCTTGGTCAACTGTTGACTTTCGCCTTCTCTGCAGGTCTTCAACATGCCGCCGCCACAAAGATTCTCTATCTTTTCGTGGCATTTTGTTATATCGTGCATCATCTTTGAGAAAGCGTCTGGCTGTTGACCATGAAGTAAAAACCGTCTTGCCATCTTCATATTCTTTGGTAGCAGCATCTGTGGTTATTACATCAGCCAACAAAGCTTTGTACTCATGTGCACACCGCTGAAATATGCAAAAATTAGGTTAAAGAAAAGAGATGTCTGGCTTAATTAAAATTCAAAATTAGAGGTGGTGAATAGGTTTAGGTCGAAATGAGTTCTTTTTATAGGGATCAAACCAGCCAGGTCGACACAACTTATTGACTTTCTTTCTTGATCTTAACTACTGTATTGGATCCAATTAAGAAAAATATATAAATTAAATATTTTTATTATTAATGCAACTTAAAAGGTTGTAACAGGTCATTTTCAACCCATTTGACCGGTTCATTCTGAAGCATGTTTCTGAAGTTTTAACCATTTGACCCATTAGAGATAAAATATCACCATACACCCATTGCTTGGCATATGGCTTAAAATGCCTCCATTATATAACATGTATTATTAAAAAGACCCTAGAAACACAAACCAAAATGAGCATTTACAAAAAGTCATCACATGTCTAAATAACTTACATCATACAATAACTTAATGTGATCACGGAAAAGCTTCTCAAGGTCTGATTGATCTAAATAAGGGTTGGCTGCACGCCCTTGAGGATCCTTCTCCAGTTTAAGCTTTGCATCCGTCCATGAAACCTGAACAAAAAATGAAGAGATAGCATCATAGAATATTATCTCAAGACCACCTCAACAATCCACGAGCTTCTTAAGTTATGTTTCATATACCGTGTGAGTGTGTGTGTGTTTTCTAGGGTGACTGTTTAACACAATTATTGATTTATTGATAACAGATGTATATTTGATAACATGTAGAGAACTTATAATTTCGTACCAAGTAGAACTTGAAATTTGCTTAGTTCCTTCTGATAATCTTCTATATAACTTTACAGGAAAAAAAATATTGATAGCGTATTTAATTCACACTCTCTGTATAATAGTGTATATTACAGAAGTTTAAGCTTTAAGCAGTTCTTATAAGGCCATCATAACTGTAATATTTAATATATACAAAAATTTGACTAAGAAAATTTGATTAATGGGTACCTGCGGATCTTTGATTGTTTCTACAAGTAATGCTTGATAAGACTCAATTGCTTCCTTTCTGCGAGCTTTCGAACGCACCCTCTCCACTTCTTGTTCTTCTCTTTCTTTTCGCTTACGCAATATCCGCTCTCTTTCCTTCAACTTCTCCTGTATTTATGTATACATAAAGCATTTATAACCTCACTGGCATGTTCTTCAAATACTATATTTTGTGTATCAAAAGGTTAAAAACTAATGCAATTGGTACTTCTGTCTGTGTTTATTTAAAAAGCATTTATGACATGCTGAATCATCAGTCCAGGTTGAATAAACGATAGCCCCCATTTATTATAATACTATACTTTATTCACACAATGAACATCTTTTGCATGTCACTTTACAAGCTGGAGGTCTTTCATAAAACAGACTCTCTACCCACGAATAGAGGTATGACTGTCAATATCTTACCTCCTCCTTATTCCCCCATACCTGCTCAGGGATTTAGGTTTGGTTGTTGAACAAAAAGGGAACGTAAAATCATATCCACTTGCCGAAAATTCTATCCAGCATAAAAAAGGATTATGATTGGCAAATTCATGGTATGGTCTTGAAAGTAACAAATAGCTTTGCTCCATAGAGTGATTTTATGGAATACCTACCTTATGAGTAGTTGGTTAGTATTCCTTAATTATGCACTTGGTATGATATACTCACAAACCAGCATGTGCATGCATAATTGCATATTATGAAGCAAGATCTAAACTTAGCTCTTCAAGTAAGGATGCGTTACATATAATGCAAAAAAACCGGATGATTTTTACAACTATTCAAAGCCTCAAATAGTTTAATGGTGAAACATGGCATAATCTTAGAGGTATGATTCATAGGTGTACGTCCATTTATTTTCATAATTGGGAAGCTTAAGTTTTGCTGATCTCTCTTTATGGGGTCAAGAGTGTTGCTGATTTTCAGCAAGCTGGATTAACAAATGCTGAGTTTACGAGTAAACAAGAAGCAGGTGGAGAGTAACTACTATGCTTTAATATTTGTTCTTATAGTTGCTTATGTATTCACATAATTTTCGCTGTAATTTGTTACTGTGCAGCGATAATCAAAAACTTTCGGAGAAAAACAACATAACATGTAGTTCAATATATTACGTCTAATGTAATTGCAACGGGTAAATACTAAGAGGTGGTATAGAAACTACAACCACCAAATCAGAGAACTGCTCCCAACAGGACCCATACAGGAATTCTATCAGCGATTGCATAAAAACGATATTTAAGCTGAAAAAAATGATTTATATAACTTGGTCCAACAGAATTAGAAATAAGAAAAAAGAAGAAAAGCCTGTTTTGATGCCTCATCCGGTTTGCAAAACAATATTAAAAGGAGAACTATTTATATAACTTGGACCAAACAGGTATGTAATAACGCCTGTTTTGATACCTCCTCATCCCGTTTTGCCTTTGCCGCCCTTTCAGCCTCCGCTTCAGACTCCTTTAGCTCAGAGATATATTCATTAAATAAATCTTCCCTCTCCTCATGCTTAACAGATTTGTATCGAGGATCACTTCTTAGGATATCCTTAACCTTCAAGATCAAAAGTTTAAAGCAAATAAATACATAATTCAATGAATAAAACCAATGTTCACTCTATTTCTACAATGTCTGAAAACTTGGCACCGTATATTAACCTTGGACCAACGAGAAGTTGGGGAGATGTCCTTGTTATCACGAAGCATCGACTTGAAACTAGCCACGGAGGCTGCCCTTTTTGCACGAGCCTCTTCTTCAACAGATCTCTTTAGAGGAAGAACCCTGAAAGAGAAGAAAATATCAGAGCTCCACGAATATATATATCTGAACTGCAATCAGATTTTTAAAAAGATCCATGAAGATGTCACTGAATATGGGATTCTGCATTATAATTTATAAATATATTCACTGAAACACACTTTGATAACAGTTGTCTTAAAAAAATCAAATTTTGCAAGTAGAATTTGTAACAAGGAGTCCTTTTCTTAATTTAAAGATTGAAAAAAATCACCATGGGCAATATGCATTCATCCACCAAGAAACACAAGAAAGAACGCAAATCATACTTAAAGCCTCATGTAACAGTTACCTTTCATTTAGTAAAGCTTCACGCTCTTTCCGGTCCAAGGCCTCAAACCTTAGATCATGACCCCATTTTCTTTTAAATGTCTGATAATCAGTGTTGTGATCAATATCCTGAAAGACAGATGACAGAATGATATATAATTATGACTCGCATTAACCATTATTTGATTTGTAACAAGGACTATGATTATACAAAGAAACTTTTGAGACTTAAATTAGAGACAGACTTAAATCAAACCTCCTTCGCCTCGTCCAGTAACTGTTTGTAACCTTCAACTGCAGCCTTCTGCGCTGCTCGTTTTTCTTTACGCTCTTCTTCAGCGCGTGTTCGAACAAAATGATCAAATAGAGCTCTCCTAGCACTATAACTTGGTATTGCCTGGAAGAGGATATTGTTTCTATACTATCAGTAATTAAAGAATTATCAGATGAAAGAATATTAAAGTTTAAGAAACAAGAAGCAATACCAAAAATATTTAGCTTTTGACTTTTGATTCATTAAATGTCGTCTTTGGAGACAAACAACTAACTTAGAAGATACTCTTGTATGTTATCATTATTCATTTTTTGCTCCTAGTATAAGGATCACTTACATTTTTGAATTTTGTTCATAGTTTAATAACAATGTGCTCTTTGACCATCAGCTGAAATTGCCATTTGTTAATATCTGGGAGATCAGAGTGATCTACATGACTACATAACGCTCGAGGCATACGAAAACTAGGGGTCTAAACGAGTCGAGCCAAGCTCGACAGGGCTCGAGTACTTTAGGCTAAGCCCGATAGCCCGACGAGCCTTCATGATGCAGACTCAAGCTCGGCTCGAAGAGGTTTTAGGATCGGCTCGAGCTCGGCTCGAAAAGCTCAAATATCTATTCTAAAACAATTTTTAAATAACCAAACTTATTCCAAATCTATGAAAAACTATTTTAAATAACAAAAATAATTTTAAATGTGTATAAATATTATAACAAAACCTAAGCATAAGTTAAATTTCGATCTTACATCGGTATAACCCCAATACATTTAACCACTAGTAACACTTTTATCTATTATTTTATGTATATTTATATAAATAATTATATATTAATTATTATATAAAGCTCGAAAAGCTCGATAAGAGCTCAAGCCGAGCCCTTATAAGCTCGAGCTCAGCTCGTTATATATTTCAAGCTCATTTTTAGGCTCAAGTTCAGGCTCGAACTCGATAAAAGCTCGACCCAAACGTGTTCGAGCTCGAGCCGAGCTCAAATAACTCGATAAAAGCTCGACTTCTTTGCATCCCTAACGAAAACTAATCAAATATGTTTGCAAGTGAATCAACTCTCATTGGGTCATCAATAGGAAAAATATTAAGCTCTTAACTCTTCCTTCCAGTAACATCAAATTTTAGTCTTACCTTATAAGAAGAAGGAGCATGATGTATCACTACCAGCAAACTACATAGAACATGTGCCATTTATATTCGTAACATGAATCCAATAAGTCAGCAGCAAAAAGCCAAATTGTCATAATAAGGAAAATAGGGGTTGTAAACTAATCTACCAAGCAGCCTTAAGAATATTGAGGTCCAAATTAGTGATCACTGTCATGAAAAAATCTATTTTTGTTTTATATAAAGAATGAGAAGCAACTCCATCAAGAGTATCTATTTTTGTAAGATACTAACCAGCACCCTTTAAGGGAAGTAATGCATGAAAACCAAGATCTATTTTTGTAAGGTGTTAACCAGCACCCCTTTGTAAGGTGTTAACCAGCACCCTTTTGCAAGGTGTTAACCAACACCTTCCGAGTTCGAAAGAGCTGCCTCTAAGAACTCATATCACCTTTTGTGTATCACCTTAAACTGAAATGAACATAAAGCATGTTGCATGGAACATATTGCACAACTTAAACAACACATTGTAGATTTTCAAACAACATATGGCATGAAATTATGAAAATCAGCTGAAAGTACGATAGAAAGATATTGCACATATAAATAGCAGCAGTAAAGGATCATGTTGCATGGAATCCAACCAACAAAATTAGCGTTTATGCATTAACCAAAAGAGTGACAAATTTTGAACTTGACAAACCTTGAAACGTGGATCGAACACAAATTTTGGAAGCTCCTTCTCCCATTTTGAGAACGGTGCCACCCCACGCTCCTTGAGCATCTCCTGGAATTTCCACAAGTAAAACCCATGCGATTGATTGTTTTCAGTAAAGAGGTTATATCAACTATAATGATCTATAGTTTGAGCAAGCATCACATAAAAGTCCTAGCAATCAAGTACAAACGTTGCGTTTTAAATGCCATCAATACTATCACATAAAACCAAGTAACCAACAGTGCCTTAATAAGATGATTGTCATAACATGTAGAATCAAAGACATCATCATTTTTTAATATGCTCCAACCTAACCTCACCAGCTGTTGAATAAGTTGCCTGATACTACATCTAGAATTTGTTGGTTTCTGTTAAATGTCTTTAAGGATTTAAGACGGAACATATTACAAACATGTATGCTCTTGCAATAAAAATAATCAACAAAATAGAAAAGACACCTTAAATTGTAGAGCACGCTCCTCCTTGGTTGGTCCAGTCTCTGCATCCTCTGAGTCTGAAGAACTGTTGGATAGATTTCCATCAGCGTTGTCATCTTTTAACTTATCTTTTCCATTCTCACTGTGTGATCCCTTCAATGCTTGATCAACTAGTGCAGACCCATTCACTTCAGATGACGTTCCTACAGAAGCTGGGTGTGGTAAAGAGGAAGCAGGCCCTGCAGTTGTAGAATCTTGCAGTTTCTTTTTTATCAAATCGAGTGCGGAAGATGATACAGGTAAACTAGATGTTCCAGGGGATATGGCATCACGACCACCTGTGTTAATAGCTGGGGCACTCAAGCTTAAAGGGGCAGATCCTTTTTCAGTTAAAGTAGTAGCATTTGGCACCGATATTGATTGTTCTTTCAAAGCATCAATATCCTGCTTCTTTCTCAACTCAGCCACGTCTGCTGGTATTTGCCAGCTGCTCAACTGATCAAAGCAGACAAAGATTTGCTTTACTACAGAAACTAAAAATATTGCAAACAATGAAACTGATTTTACATGTCAGTGCAGAGATAATTTGGGATACTTTATATACAACAGACTAAAAGCAATTACTGAAGCAGTGCACCTAGCAGCTCAATGAGGGCACATCACCGAAGGTTTTGTTCAGTTTCATGCCTCTAGATGAATTTCAACAATGGAGTAAACAGCTAGAAGAATTATATGCTTGAAACAGTTCCACATTGCCAAATACGTATTAATGTATTATATGGTGAAGACGAAAATAACTGAATAAACTAACAGTTAGACCCATGTTAGAATTCAATTAACGACAGAAGAGTGTTGGTGAATGGTGGTAGAAACCCCACCCTGGCCAATCCTGTTTAAGCAGTATTAAAAAGCAGTATTACCCAGCATCTTTGCTAACAATCCCAACTTTCACAAGATGATGGCATAAAAGCCCCCCTAATGGACATAAAATAGGCCGATTTAATCATCAGCTAATGACAAGCAACAGAGACGGAAACATTAGCAGCTCCTAATTCTGGCAGCAAATATAGTACCTAACTAACACAACCATGACCAACAAGCAAATCAACTCAAAAATAGAGCTCACTACCTTGGTTCTAGCATTGTAGTAGTATCTTTTGCCATCATTTGTGGTGACTAATGACCAATCTGTGCCAGCACACTTTTCCCTGAACAAAATTTTTTAGAAAAAACTTAAGAAACTGAAACCTATGGTTGGGTAACTTAAATGATATAAAATAAAACATATAAAGCATGAATAATGAGGATTCTGATTGCACACGGCAAGAAGAGAACTCCATGTACAAAAGACATCTAAGAAAAATATAACAACCGAAACAAAACAAAATAAAATTTGAACAAATGATCCCTTAACACTCTTCCCTAAGTTACAGCATAGATGTCAATTGAGTCTTCAGTCTTCCATAGCGGCTTTGTTACATGTCAGTTGAAACCCACGCCAAGGGTAGAATGATATAATTGATGGACTAACCAATGTGCCCACAGTCCAATTCCTTACAAGATGACAAGCTACTTAAGTTTTTTACGCTCTCGTGGAAACATGCTTCTTGGCTATGTATATATCAATAGATCGAACAATAAAGATTATAATCATTTTTAAGAATGTTGATATTTTAGGCCCGCTGACGACAGTATATCTTCCATTATTTTTCTCTCTATAACTTGTCTTCATTTCCCTCCTCACCAGCAGAAAAGCATAGCTTAGCAAAGAATGAATTTACAGGTAATACGAAATTCAATAATTACTTGAACTACACAAAAACAACAGTACCCAATCCCGCCTCAGTGGGGTATCGGGATTTACTTGAACTACAAACAATGCTAAATCATGACCGTGCTCAGCAAGTTCTACACTTCCATTCACTTGTATCTTATTTCAATCATGCACAAAAGCATCTTCTCAATCACATGCACATATAATATTCACCATTTCCTGTTTCCTTATATCTTTAAATGCCAACAAGAGTTGCACAAAGATTGTGTTGGTTCCATTTCCTGTTATGAGATTTCAGGGGCTAGCCACTCATAGCAATAGCTTATTCTCTAGGAGTTATTACTAATAGAACTTGTAAAATTGATTTGGCTGTTTAACAGGAATAAGTGTGGCTCCTCGAGAAAACAGAACCTTTCAACTTCATGATGAGCAATATGGAGGAATGGTGCTACTGATCAATATCAGGTACCCATGCCAACCACATGGAAAAAAGAGTAATTCCACAAAACGATACCACCATATTTGTCTGCTTGACAGTTAAACAGAGTGAAGAAAGCAATCAAAGGTGTATCCAGGTGAAGTATGTAAAGCACTAACCATGAAATTGGGGTCGGCTGTGCAAACACTTTATCAGGCTGCCAAAAAGAAGTACAAAACAAGAAGAGAAAAAAAAACAAACATTAATTCATTAGTGAAAGGCACACATAAATCAATACACTGGTACTATGATGCTACAAACATCAAACTAGTTAAAAGTTATGATATCTAACATAAAAGGGAACGACATAAATTTAAAAGCTAGATTAGAGAGTGAAAGGCCACTGCTGTAGAATAGAGCTCAATGACGTTCTTTGAAAACAACTTCTTCCACATTTCCCCATTACCCTACTAAATGCCATATTCTTATCATTAAATGAATCCCAGTAACCTTTTATATATATAATATATATACATACATGCATACAGACAGACACACAGATATATATAGGGAGGGAGAGAGAGAGAGAGCCATGATTAAATAAGAACTTAAAAGTTAATATTGTAAAATTTGTAAGAACGAAGCTAACAGATCATGTGTCCACAGATTCACCAAATCCGTGATTGTTCATCTTAATAATAGTGAATTTAACTTGTCAAGAAATTCACAGATACATAAGAATGCATGAAATGTATTTGCAAATTTTCTTGACATTTTTCAACTTAAATTTTACAAAACCTCGAGTAAGTCGTAACACTCTAGTTATGATGCACAATCACAATTTTAGTGAATTTGTAGATGCACATGGCCCAATTTTTTTGTTCTTGCCAATATTTAAGTTCTTATTGGAACCATATACATGCGTACATACATATACACACATATATAGGGGTGGTTCATTTAAGAACCAAAATATTGTGAGAACCTCGAGAACCATACCTCATCCCTCAATTTATTTTTTAATCATTTTGATTTCATTTTAAATGAAAAGGGTACAATGGTCAAGTGGGTTTAAATTGATTTCCTCCCTCCATTTAAAACCACCGATGACTACTGCCATCACCAGCGACTAGTCATGACCGACGCCGACCACCACCACCATATTTGACTGCGTCCAACCATCGCTGTCACCAGCAACCACTGTCGCTGCCTCTAGCGACCACCACTACACAAAAATTTGGTGGTCGTGTTGTTAGATTGCACATGTGCAACTTAATGTAGTACTATTGGGTTGCATTGTCTTTCACTAGGTAATAGCATTATTGGGTTGTACATGTGCAGCCATTTAGTAAAAAAACAAAAAATTGTGACAAATTAAAAAGAATAATATGCTTGTTAATGTGTGATAATTTTTGTAAGTTATAACCTTTGTATATTTGAGATATTTTAGTTTTAGAAATACGGGGTAAACCCATATTGACCCAAATACCCCTCTCCTATAAACATAACACCCCATAGACTATTGTTACTTTAAAAAAAAAACTACTCGTTTTTAGCCATGAATTTTTCAAATCAATGGTTGAGATCGGTTCTCACAATAAAACTGGTTTCTCAAATGAACTTGCCTGTGTGTATGTAGACACGCACGCACACACCCATATAGGGGAGGGTTATTGTGAGAATGGGATAACAAATCCTAGCCATCAATAAGATGTTGATCTATTAGATCTAACGGTCGCAATTCACCCATTGCAATTCATGGCCATCACAATTCACCCATTGCAATTCATGACACGATGG
>JAUEJL010076347.1:0-15869 GCA_032274825.1 Drosophyllum lusitanicum | reverse complement strand
AAGTAGTTTCTATTTTATATCATGTTGCTTTTAAAAATGTAATAATATGTTATTCGCTCAATTCAATGTCACGAAAAGTATCGTACAATGTCAGTTTTTTATATTTTTTTTATTTGCATCAACTATTTTATTAATTTTAAAAATAAATTCTAAAAAACATTAAAATAAAAAAAAGATTTATATTTATAAAATAAGGAGAGAGAAGTTAATAAGATTTTGAAAATTATGTTGGTGTGGGTGGATAATTGTGTTTGTATGAGAGGGTGTTTTAGTGTTAGAGAGATATTTTAAATAGATAAAAAGTTAAGGCAAATTAGAAGAGAGAATGAAATGGTTAAAAAGGGTTATTTTAAATAGATAAAAAAATTAAAGTAAATTATGAGAGAGAATGAAATGGTTAAAAAGAGTATTTTAGTACATTCAAGTTACTTAAAATTAAGAGTTTTAAAGGTTGTAAATGCATTATAAAGGAGTAAGATATATATATATATATATATATATATATATATACACACACACACACACACACACACACACTAGCATAGTACCCGCACAATGTAGCGGCTAGAAATAATTCCTACTCAATAACATGTTCGTTTTTATTAATGTAAGGCTATTATATTCAAGCATTATAATGACATCGAACAATTTTCGTTCGCAATGTATCTATTTTCTTTTTCTGGTTAATTTCCATTTCTTTTATTTCTCTTTTCTTTATAACTCTTTTATTAATTATTAAAATAAAATTTTAAAAACAATAAAAACAAAAACAAAAAGAATATTAAATATACTATAAATTAAACCTTTTGTTTTGATTATACAAGTCATTTAAAAAACCCGAAAATGTCTATAAATTTATGTTACATGTTATTAGATTTATAAGTTTTAGTTATACGTATTTTCTAATACTTAAATTAAAATATGTGTTATATGATAAAATATTTAAACCATTATTTTTTTGAAGATCCTTTTTATTTTATTTTTTATTTGTATTTAATATTATATAGGTTGAAAATTAATTTATATTGACTTGACTTTTTTAAACATTATTTATTATGGAAGGTTTAGTTATAAAAATGGTAATTAAGAATTTTAAGCAACTCCATATAATGATTTCCTTATTGGTTTAAATAAGGGTAAATTGGTAATTTCAAATTACTTAAAATTAAGAGATTATAATGGGCTAAATGCTTTATAATATAGTATAGATTATGTAGTCTGCTACTACTGCTATGCAAACAAAAGCTCACTGCTGAAGCTTATCTTTTTCTTAATCTGATAAAGTTTCACTTTTGGGCAGTTGTGCTTTGATTTTGGTTGTCACCACACGTGTAGGCTGATGATCTTTGTCCCTTTTGTTATGATTAATATGTTGCATATCTGGCTGATTCGAACCTCAAACTGCCAGATTGTTAAAACGAACGATTTTCTTATATGTCACATGTTACTGATTGTTTGCGGCCATTATAAGCTGACTAAGTTATTTCTTGACGGATTCTATCATTTTTGGTTTATAAAATCACTCGAAAGATATAAGTAGGGTTACTGATTTTTGAGTAAATGAGTTACTTAACCACTGGACATGTGATTTTTATATCAAACAAACCGTTGTATTTGCTACAACCACATAAATGAAAAGGACCGATGTATGTTGGTGAGAGGTTCTGACATACTTTGTTCCTGTAAACAAAATAACCATTGACAACTGATTAAAATCACTCTCCGAGGCATGTTATTCTACTTCTTTTAAATGTATGCATTAAAACTTTGTTAGAATTCAGCCAATTAACATTATTGATCATAAATTATAATAGAATACTAGTTTTCTGTATGCATTGTCGGAGAAATAGCGTAGGGAATGCCTTTCTGCTGCAGTCTTGTTAAAGTTAGTCGAAGCTTGTAATATTCCAGATTACAACATTGGTTTATCTGCTAGGATTAATAATGATAACATTTTTGTTTCCCATCAGCATTTCAGAGGAAATAGTTTCCTTTCATCACCTTAGGGTTCTTCTTTTACATTCAGAAAGGGCATGTTATTCTACTTCTTTTACATTCTTAAAAGAAAAACACACCCTTCTTACCCTCGCCACCCTTGTCGCCGTCAGTGTTGTCTGAATATTTCTTCACCACGGGCCTTTTTCAATTAAGTGGCCCAGATCACCATCTGATCAGATATTTCCTGTTCTTTACTTTTCAGATCTGGTACCAGTTTACTTGCTCTAATCATCGGCTAGGGTTATCTTTCACTACAGTTAGAAGTAAACTGCGAGAAATTCTTGAATTAGATTCAGCATGAATATTTCTTCACTGTGGGCCTTTACCAATTAAGTTGCTCAGATCACCGCCTGATCAGATATTTCTTGTTCTTTACTTTTCAGATTTGGTACCAGTTTACTTGCACTTTTGATCCACTAGGATTATCTTTCACTACGGGTAGAAGTAAACTGCGGGAATTCTTGAATTAGATTCACCTTAGGCGTTGTCATCATCATCATCAGCTTTCACTTTGGCACATTCAAGAATCGTTCTTTCTCTATCTCAATTCCCTTTGTTAAATACAGTTATTTTTTAGTCGTAATAAAATCTGCAGTGGAAGCGTACAATTACATTGATATAAATTGAACAAATGAAAAATAAAACAATAAAGTGTCATTAAATATGGCTAACTCTTGAATCCTACTACGATATGAATACCAAAACTTCTATTATTAGCGGATAAGCATAAATAGATAATGCAAACCAGCCATATTGTCTTTTGGGACTGAACGGGTTTCATTTGGTTCAGCATAGAATCAACATTTTGGTGGTTCTCATTAGCAATCTTTTTGCAAATACATGACGCATACAGTCCTTTTCTCGGTTTCTCCCAAACACCCATTTATCTTACTAAACCACAATCTACATGATGTGATCATACATCTGTAGCAATGCTCTTAGGAGGTTGAAATAATGTATGAACTGCTAATCAATTTATAGGGGTTTTCATAATTTAATATTAAGTTAAAAATGGTTTAATCCCAAAGATTACACTCTATGTTGGTTTAACCTCTAAAGTTTTCTTTTAAATGGTTTTACCGTAACATATAGCTTACCTTTAATCCCTTAAGTTTTGTTACGGTTTGCGGTTTAGGCCTTTTGTTTACCTTTATCTTGATATTTTAGGTTAAAAGGGTTAAACCAACCGGTAAACTTAACTTTAGGGTTAAACCCTTCATGATAAACTGAACTTTGGGCGTTAAACCATTTTGAATTTTTAATATTTTATTACTAATACATACTATAATAACAAAATTTACAATAATGTAATTAGGTGAACAAATTTGAAGGCAAACTTCTTATGGACAACACCCCAAGTTAGGTTAGTTATAATTTTTTTAAACTACATATAATGAGGTTCAGGCCACTTCTGTAGTAACCAGTCTCTTTTGATCTGAAACTGTCAACTTCTTTTCTTTGAGTTTTGTTTCTTGACTCCAATAATGTGGAGATTGTGAAGTCAATAATGGCCACAACAAGTTCCTCTGTTCTTTAGGTTTCCTTACGAATGTCTTTGTGTGCTGTCTTATGATCCCGTTTACAGCCTTGAGGTAGTTGCTTGAGTCATGGTCTCTTAGGATTGTTCCATCAGACCCGTAGGCTGTAGGATGTTGTAAGGTTTCTATTGGGTGTGGGGAGTTTAAAAACGCCCGAATAGCTGTTTTGGTCGAACCACGATGTGTATTCTCCATAGCATATAAAGCACTTCCAGGAGGGAGTAAAGGATGATGTGGGGACGACTTTTCATCAGGTTGGAGAATGAACATTTTGCCCAGTGGTGCATACAGCAAACTCTGCATACACAACATGTCGATAAAATTAGCTATACAGGATTTGATTTTCAAGATACATGAATTTAGCAGGTGTTATAGCAATGCAATTCACTGAATAGGTTTAATGCATGCAAATTGCATTAAGATGTAACCAGCTTTGATCTGATTTGTGTTTTGGGTGACCATCTTTGTTTTCTTCACTTTCAAGAAATAAAAAACCACAAACATTCCAACTCTTATACTGAAGCTAATCTGATTTTTGTTTTATAAGCCAACATACCGATAGCTTTAACCATGTTGATGTTTTTTCTCCTGTCGTGCATTGACATGGCACCAAAAGATGTAATTTATTTTTCAAAGTGGAGTTCTTTTCCCAAGTTCAAATAAAGGGTCTTGCCCAAAACAGAAATCACTTTTTTTAGAATGCAATTTGTTTTTTCATTGCAAGTAAGATGCAGATAAAGATACAAGGGAAATTTTATTCACATCAGAAATTTGTACTTACATTTCTGTTTAGGCAGGGGTGGGAGCGAAAGGTTCCACACAAACGTTTGAGCAATTGGGCAACATGGTTGGGATAATTGCAGGAAAATGCTCTGGGGACGATGTCTCTATGCATCATGACACAGTGAACATGGTTCTCATCTAGCCCCAACTGATCAAGAATCTTTTGACCATTACAGAACACAAATGGTGAACCAAAGGTGACCACCGGTCGTAGAGCCGACGGTTTGACAACATTCCTAGTCAACATCATCAGGTTAACTAGTAAAGAGAGGCTGCCTCCAAGAGAATGACCTGTGAATTGAAGCTTCGCTCTTTCACCGTATCTGTTCATATGTTCCAGAATATGTGGCATGAACTGCTCATATATACCCTTTGCCGCCTCGTAGATTCCCCTGTGAACTAGCGCACCTGTTCCCTGTAATGCTTTGTATCGTCAAATCACACCCTCTTTTTTTCTTATGTTTTCTTTGGGATCATGATTGCTATTTGCAACCATGAAAGTCGGTTTTAAGAGAAGTATCCTACCTCAAACTTAGTCGGTTCAAAAAAGAGATTCGCCTGCCATGATGCCGCTGAATCTGAACCCTGAAATTATCATTTGGTAGAATGGTTAGCAATTTAAAACTATCCTGAGGGTTCAATTGTTCAGATCAAGATCCATTTAGTAGAATCATGGTCTACTAGTGAGTATTCTGGTACCTGGATGACAAAACACCGAGTGTATATGTTGGAATCATCACAAATAAACCATTCACAAGGGGAGGAATGAAGTGACTGGAGATCCCTTGCTGCCTCCTGTTTCTCTTTCTCAGGTGCTGCAACTACTGCTGTCATAGTGGAAGCCGCCATATATGCAGCCATTTCTGAATTATAAACTCTTGTAGAAGAATCTGTTTTCTCTGGTGGGTGGGTGTCTTTATGACCTAAGATGATTTCATCCTCCTCTGGGCGTGGTTCGGATTCAAGGTTCATAAAACCACCTGCATGGGCCTGAACATATGTTGCTGCTGAGGCTGCTATCTCGTAAGCAGAAGTACGAGCTATACGCATTCCAAGCTGCTGGTCGGTTGTTGAAGTATTTACAGGTACACGAACTGAGTCTTGTGCAATGGCTTTGGCTAATGCTTTCTTCTCCAATGAAGATGTTACAAAAGTCAAATCATAATATCTTCTCAAGTCGTCGGCCTACAAGAATGTCATACTAGTTTTTATCTTTTTACAACTTTTCGTTCTATTCGAAAGCGTGAAAGCGAAAGTGAGCAATGGGTGGGAAAATTTATTTACCTCAATTTCTGGGATTACATAAGCCATGTTACATAGAAAAGCCAATTGTGAGAAATGTTTGGTATCAGACCAAGAAACATGCTTCAACATTCCCGAGAATGTTTCCTGATTGATGATGCTTATATTATCTTCATCGTCACTGTAATCAACTTCACACCCATCACAGTTTCCATCTTCGTCACATCCTTTTTCTTCTTCGTTATCACCATCGATTTCATTGTTCTGTTTTTGAACCCACCTGCTTCTGATCTCTAATAGCCTCTCAATCCAATTAGCCCTTTTCTTCTCTGCTTTCTCCATTTCTATATCTGATTCGTCTCTCTCATCTGAATCATTATCTGTGTTTGTGTCATAACTTGTCTCCGAATCAAATAAACATTTCTTGATCGAATCCGGTATGATTGAAGTTGATAGATTAAAGTCAAAAATCCCAATCGAATGACTATTTTTCAATTTCGGCTGGTTCATCGAGGCCTGAACACGATTAGCAGAATAACATAGATTGTTGTCAGAGTATGCCCTTTGAATCCTTGCATGCTGCCTTAGATTTTGACTTGAGATTGAGCGATTAAGGATGTTTGGTCTCTTTGCTGCGATTGGGCTTTCTGCTTTTGGAGTTGTTGACGGGCTGGAAACCGACATACTACTGCATGCCATTGTTAGCGCAATAGAATCTTTTACCTTCAGATAGCCTGATACATATTTTGAATTTCTTTAGAATACGAGAAATTTATGTTTCTTGGGTTATCGTCCTTTGAAACTATCAATAAAAACGATGAACATTTTATAAAGACATTAAAGACGACAACCTGGGACCTTGGTAACAACGACAACATCAGTCTCCATTCTAGATATCACCAAATTAAACATGTAATCTGAGAATCTGAGGGGCTCAGGCTTATTTATTTATTTATTGAATTGATGCTAAAATACTAACAAAAGTAATATGAACACGACAGAGTATCTTCTCAAGGAACTTCGTGTACCTTGGGACCTTTTTAAACACGTCACTCACCAACTTTGACCGACATGGTGTTAGACTGTTAGAAACTTGAAATCAGTTACGGACTTACGATCGAGCCTAACATATGTACTATTTAGAGGTGAGCCGAAACTAATCACCAATACGATCATGCCACGTCAGATAACAATGATTTATAGAAGTACTGGTCTAGTTGTGGAGAAAAGCTTGGTGGCATCAAACGCAATTAATCTCCACTTGTTCGGAACCCTTATTTAAAATTAAAATCCGTGAAAACCAGCCAACTTTCAATATCTTGACTTGATGTTTATTTAATTATTTATCTTTTTTTTGGCAATATTTCCTTTTTTAATTTTATTTGAGGTAATAAACATTTTAATTCCTAAAAAGCTAAATTTAAGGAAGCCCGTTTTAAAGAGAGATTTCTTTCACTTATGGAATTAATTCATTCAAAGAAAATACTAACCTATAACCAATGTTTTAAAAACCGGTTTTTTAGTTGACCCGGTCTCCTCACTGGGTCAACCGATTCGACCGGCGGGTTAACCCGGTTTCTAGTTTTTTATTTTTATTTTTTGTATATGTATATATGTGTGTATACATATATATCAAGTGCAAAAATAAAAAAAAGTAACGCATCAAGCTCACGATCACTTAATATATGAAATTCACTATCATCTCTAACTTCATCATCATCATCATCATCAACGAGAACATAACCACTTGAATTTCCTAAATTTATGTAAAAACAAAAAATATAACCTTATGTAAAAGACTAACAGTAACTAAGATTATAATACCAAATTCATTTATGTAAAAACAAATTTTAGGATTAAAATAAAAAAAAATTAATATAAAACCGGGTTGAAATTGACCGGTTCGACCACTAAATCGGCTAGGTCGCTCCGGGCTGCAAAATGCCAAAAAACCAGTATATGTTGACCCGCTCTTGTGGCCGGGTCCCGGGTCAACCGGTTCAACCCGGGTTTTAAAACATTGCCGCTGTAAACATAGTTTCAAGGGTATTGATGAGTCAATAGAAGAATCGCCTCCCTTTCATATATTACAAAGAAATTCAGAGAATACTGAATTTTCTTTATCTTTTGGTAACAAAGTTTTAATTTTCCTGTATACATTGATGTGTGTTACTGAAAATGATCATTTTCCGCATCTACGTACCTTAAACTACAGCTTGTGAAGTTAAGATAAGTTTAAGATTGAGTTACCTCAAAGTAACTAAAAGTTTGTCACCCTAGATTAAACAAACATAGTTAATTATCTTTGAAAAGAAATTTGTAATGTTGCTACATTTTGTGCAATTTTTTAATAGTACGAAGCAAAGGACAATCTGTTTTGTAGTTGTCCTGTGGAGTTGATATCAATGCGAGAAAAAAGCATTTTTAGCGTTCTACCCTAAGCTACCTGTGCTTGAAGCATCTGCCTATTCCAAAGTAACTGGACACTTAATTTAAAACAAACTTCATAACTAGAAACACTCATTTTTGGCAACGTTGTAACCCAAGTTGAATTCTATAGTTTTTCACACAAGAGACCGTACAAGTATTTTGAAGAATTTTCGTAAAAAACTATGTCCGCCAATATTCTCACTATGAATGGGATATTATATGATTCTTGTGTCCTCGGAGAGGCTATACCTAAACTTGTCTAATCCTAGATGACAGAGTGAATCCATCAAACTCAGCAACGAGAATTAGCTAGAAAGGTTTAAAACATCAAGTTTGATACCTTTAGCTTCAGAATGTTAGAGCAAATACAAAGATATGATTAGCTTAAGGCTAGTGATCATCAAGATGCAAGTCTAATCGAAAAAACTTTATTGAGTTAGATGTGGTACTATTTTTATTTATTTTTCTAAATATTTACTGAAAAACAATATCAAAAGTTAAATTACTAAGGGGCAACTAAAGCATTTAATGGAGTTTGCATAAGAAACGATGATCTTTAATTCTTTTTATTTCCTCCAAAGGTGCTCCTTATCATGGATTGCTAACCGATATTCAAAAGGAAAGGTTGACAAGACTTGCTCGAAACCTTGGGAAATTTTCATAGGATCTTTTTTTTAACAGCAATTTTCATAGGGTCTTAAGCCATTTCTCATTGTATGTCTTGCTTTAATTTCATCTTATTTTTTTTAAAATTTTCTGGTTCCTATCTGCTGTTTGATGCACTTCTATGTATTGGATTTTCTCGTTTACCTAGTTGGATGTTAAATGATAAAGAATATAAATTATTAAGTAAGATTATATAACATATGTAACTATTACCTAATACCTTTTTACTAAATGTCTACAAGCATCCTTCTCATTTTCATGCGTGGTTAAGACGAGATGACCCCGAGGAGTATCACACGTGGAGAACCACTCTTCATGATCTTCTTCACACCAACTGTATTTGTATATGTGCGCAGACACATGCATGTATGAAGTCTAAAAAATTTTAAAAAGTGAAAGTGAAAAAGTTGCAAGTTTGAAGTGATTAAAGAATGAAACTGATGTGACATTGATATAATACCTAGCAAAGAGTGAAGGTTTGCTAGCACCCTAAGTTTACACACCCTGATCTAATTAATCTTACCTTGCCCTACCTACAACGGATGGGAAATAGATCTAGTTATAGTTCTCTCCTAGCCATTCGCTCTCGTCTTTTTTTGTATTCATTTAATAGGCAAATGACATCCCTTAGATGACCACGCGTGACTCAGCCTCCACGTATGATAGTTCTCGGTTGCCGCCCTGCTCTATCATGCATGCTCCATCACTTCGTGTGAGCACCTTCACTTTGGTCAGAGAGAAATGCTTTTCTTTACTTATTATTTGACCATTATGTATATTAATTAATACTTTTTTCAAATTTCTACTCCTATAAACACAACACTCGTCTTTCTCTTCAGACCTTCATCAATCTTTCTCATCTTCTAATAATTATTTCTAATTATGTTTTTATTTGTCATATTCTTAACTAAAATTTTTACAAAATTTTTCTATATTTTCACATTTTTGTTAAAAAATGTCATATTCTGAATTCTGTGCTTCCCATTTGTCGTCTTCATCTTGTATGAACGATATACTCTTATCCAAACATATGAAATAAAGAAAGCCGGCAACAAAGAACAAGAAACTTGTAGTTCAAGAAGTTGGAAGTGACCGCGTACATTTCTTCAAAGAGATCATTATGGTGGAAGCCATCGTCTCTTAAACGACGACTACTTAATTTAGTGAAAATTAAAGCCTGACTTACACAAAGGAGATATTTAAATGAAAGTTCAGCAATCAGCATGAGCAAGAATCATTCCTGCTAACTGTTTCATGTCTTCTAATTATTCTAATTTCTTTTCATAAAGAATAGATTATATGGGAATTAGGTATTTATCTTCATAGTAAATGCCTAAATGGGTGTACTAACAGTACACACAGGAAGTTTATACTAAGAGAGGTTTTATATATTCTTACAAAATCTTTTTACTTATACTTCTTACTCACAAGATTAACACAAGTATCAAAATTAATGAAGAAGAATGAAAAAGAATTAGTGGATTACACATGTCATCTTGTTATGAAGGATGAAACAGAAGGAAATAGTAGAAAAAAAATAGAATTTTCCTTATATTAATTTCATACATGCATCATAAAACTTTATTCGACAGAATATTTAAGAAAAATACTTTTAATGACATGCAATGTTTATATGAAAAGCATAAGAGTTAATTGGTTCTATGGTTTGCTAAAAATTATAGATTAAATCCCAAGGTCCGAATATTATTGGTTTGGTAAAAATTATAGATTAAATCCCAAGGTCCAAATATTATTGGTTTGGTCCCTCACGATCCAACTTTCTTGCATTTTTGATTATTTGGTCGGTGCTAAACTTGAAATGAGTCAAAGGACTAATGTGCCCTTGTCCCTTTTTTCCATTTTCTTTAGTTTAAAATTAAATTTTAAATATTATTTAACATTTAAATCTTTTTTAAAAATATTTAAAATATAGATCATTAATAAATGTCTCTTTATCATTTACCAACATCTGTTTCCCTACTGCAACACTAGAGTCACCATCACCTCTACCGCCCCCATCACCACCTCCAATCGCCGTCAACTCCAATCACCACTGTGAACACCACCACCATCGTCTACCCTCCACTTTGGGCTAGGTTTGTCTACTCTCTTACCTTGCCTTCTATCTCTCCCGCTCTCTTTCTACCGAAGACTACCAGCAACACCACCACCACCAGTATCGTCACCTACACCTACACCAACTCTATCACCCACCACCCCACCATTAGCTACATTAAGTACTACATCCTCGCTTGTACAAGAAGTTGTCAACAAACACCCTTAACCTAATCGATTGAAACCAAATGATTCGAGAGATCCAAGAAATTGTTAACAAACACACCTATCGAAGCCTCTATTGCCATTCTCTCCACATTTTTCAAAGCCTCAATCGAAACCAAAATCGATTCAAGATATTCAAGAAAGAAAATCCCGCGTCAAAGCCCTTCGATTAAAGGGGTTCAAGAACAAGAAATTCAAAGCCCTGATCAATTCAAGATATTCAAGAATGAAACCCTAATTGAAGCCCTAATTAAAGCCCTAATCTGTTCAAATCCGTGTATCAGAGCAAGAGAGAAGGCGGCTAGCGATAATGCTACCTGATATTTGGTGGTGGTGAAAGATGAGAGGAGTTGAGCTTGAGTGGTGAACGTGTGAGAGAAGAGAGTAGGTGAAGGCAGAGACCACTAGAAAGGGAGGCGGAGGCCATGGCGGGTGGTGATGGAGGTGGTGACGATGAGAGATTCGGTTTCTAGGTCTAGAACACTAGAGCAGTACGACAGGGATACACATTATAATCTTCAAAATGATCTCCTCGAACATATTTGACGATTTCCAATTCACTTCCAAAGATAATATTTCTTATTTTTAATGGATTTTTTTTGTTAATTTTAATTAATGAATATTTTCTATTTTGTGTTTAATATTTTTAATCTATAGGATATAGTGATAGGTTAGTGATGATAGTGATTACTACGCATACTCTTATAAGCTGGCATATGTACAAGAAGATTAGTATCAACTAAGAAAACAATCTAGAGTTGTAAGCGAACCAAACGAACACGAACCAGACTTGTTCATCGTTAATTTAGCTTTAGCCGAACAAATAAACGAATACGAACAAAGTCAACAAACACATTTACATATAATATGATACAGACCTGGCATTATTAAATATAAACAAATAATATATATGTGTGTGTGCACCCGCGCGTGCGCACACTTGTGTATATGTATATATAAACGAACAGATAAATAAACGAACAAAACTGTTGTTCGAGTTTGTTCGTTTTGGTTTTGGTTTTATGTCAAAACCGAACCGTTCACACTCTAAAAACATTGGTGCATGATGGCAGTGGTGGTTCAAGATGTTAGCATACGAAGACAATTATATTGATACGAAAACCCATAGTCCATACGATACGAAAATTACATTGATACCATTTCAAAGAAAAACAAATCCTTCATTATGGACCTCTTGTAGGTACTCAACTAGTTTAAAAGTTGCTTTGAATTTTGACATTTATGCTATCCTAAATAATTATTTTAGCAAATGTTTTCATTTCTCGTTCGTAGCAAAAAGTATAATGGAGGGTTGGGGATAGGCAGTCTCAAGGCTCTAAACCTTGTTTTATTAACAAAATGGTTATGGAGATTTAAGACGGAAGAGGAGGCTTTATGGAAGAAGGTTGTTCAGTCTATTCATGGTATGGATGATTGGATGGTGGCATGGGAAGGATCAACCTAGCTAGGAAAATTCCAAGGGTTTGGAGAAACATTCTTAAAGTTCATCAAGAGTTTAATAAAGTTAATATCCCATTTGATTCCTGGTTTCAAGTACATACGCAAGCAAACTCTTTTTTCTCGCACCTCCGCCTCCATGCTCGAATTCCAGCCTCTGAGTTATCGCTCTGTTTTTTCTCGCCTTTTCTATTATCTCGCGAGAAATTTAATATCTCACTAAAGCATTAGATCATGAAATGAAGGCGGATTTACCAAAACACCCCTCAAATTCTCACAAAAAATTGCTAGAATACTATGCAAATCGATAGATATAGTAATTTAGATTAGTAAGTGATTTTATACAAATTAAATATTCTTGATAAACATTTTTTTATATATAATGAACTTTTTTATTAGAAAGCAACATTTATTTGTAGAAAGTTATTATCTTTATTAAAATTAGGGCAAACTGCACCAAAATACATTCAACTTTAGCTAAGCTACCATTGTATACAATAAACTTTAATTTTTTAAAATTAATACAACGAACTTGTATAACCCTTCCGTTGTATACAAATCACCTACTATTGTAGGTTACCTAGCTCGTTTTTTTTTTAATAATTTCTTTTTTTTGTTTGTATTTTTCCTGGGTGTTCTAAACCCTCCTATTCAAGAACATCTCCATTTTTCCTGGGTGTTATGTAAATAAAAGGATCAAGAAGCTAAGGTTTAATGTTTTTGTACATTTGTTCTTCGATTATACAAGCCTGACCACCACCATCACCTATGCCTTCGAAGCTCGCCACCGCCGTCGCCTCTGCTTTCGAAGCTAACCACTGTCGTCGCCTTCAAGCTGACCATTGTCATCGCTTTGAAGCTCACCACCGCCGTCGCCTCTGCCTTCAAAGCTAACCACCGTCGTCGCCTCTGTCTTCGAAGCTAACCTCCATCGCCTTCAAGCTGTCGTAGTGCTTAGGGTTTCTGGCGATTAGGGTTTATTCCGTCGCCTTCAAACAACCGCCGCCGCCATCGCCTTGCGTTTAGGGTTTCTTATGTCGGGTTTCAAACAACGGCCTCCGCCGTCCCTTTTGCGATTAGGGTTTCAAATTCACAGGTCTTTCTCTCCCCCTCTCTCTCTTTTCATTCAGATCTGGTGTAATTTTGGTATAGATATGAAGGTGTATGTTTGGGGCTTGAATGTTCTAATTTTGATTAAAGATTTCAACATATGATTTGGTTACTGTTTTAAGCTCTTTAGATCTGAAGAACACAATATCTAAAAATGTTCTTGGACTATAGTGAGATATTGAGTTCATCTTCAATTTGATATGTATTAGGACTTTATTACTTGTGTTTTTTCTTTGGATGTATGATTTGGTTACACATGGTTTGAATGTTCTTGAATTTTGATGGAGTTTGAATGTTTGAATGTCTTGAATATGAGGAACAAAGATGATGAATACAATAATAAAAATATTAAAAATCAAGCAAAAATTAAAAAGTTACCTGTAACCGGCATATCAGGTTACAACTTGCATACAATGGGGGAAATAAGTAAGTTGGTTGTATTTTTTTAAAAATTTTAAAGTTCGTTGTATACAATGGTAGTTTAGCTAAAATTCATTTTATTTTGAAGCAGTTTGCCCTTAAAATTAAGCATAAACGAATTTTTTTATTAGGGGTTCTCCCGGGAGATCTAGCATTTGCTTAATTAGATGTATTATAAAGAATATATTATAAATTATTTCTTTGAAGAATATGTATCTATATACTATATTTTAAAGTATTTATATTATTGTTTTAATATCTTAATTTTAAGTTATTAAGTTACCCGGCAAATAAAAATAAATAAAACAATTAAGTGAAATCAATTTGATCTTTATATATCATTTCAATAACTAAACATTTCATAGTAAAAAATATTTTAAGAAACCAAGTACATGCATATAAAATCTCAGCTTATAAAATATTAATTAAATACAAATTAAATTTTTTTTGCTAATAACTTTTTTATAAATATTCGTCATATTTAAAGATTTTAATTTAAGTTTAGAAAATATTCTATAAACTGAATTTATAGACATTGACAGATTTTATACAACTTAATGAAAATGAAATTAAAATAATATCGATAAGAGTGATTCTTATAAACATATCTTTTAAAATAAAAGACTTGTTAAAAAGACAGACATATAACCTCATTGCCATATAGACGATAGTCATATACGACTATGAAATGCCATCTAGATCGTGATTTGCAATTACAACTTTACTTGAAAAACATTTACATTTTCTTAAATTTGTGAAATATAGAAGTTTCTGTCATATATCTTTCCAAAATTAGTCTTTTTAAAATTTCATGTTCCTACATTTGGAAGTTACAATCTTTAATCTTCTATTTTTACAATCCTCACTTTAAATAATTATAAAATACGAAAGAAATAAGAATTAAAAAAATTGGTGACAGACAATGCTAACACTTAGACAAACGGTGGAAGCTTTGAAGCGAGAGGAGACAGACAAGATGACAGAAACATGAGACCATGATACGAAGAGAAGTGATTGTATTTTTTGTACAAATCAGCGATCATTATTGTTACAATTTGTAGCAATAAGGTCAAAAAAATTTAAAATGATATAACTAATTATTTGATTAAATATGATATTTTAAAATGTTATAAAGGGTAAATATGATATTTTAAAATGTTATAAAGGGTAAATATGATATTTGTAAATTATGGTGGACAAATACAATATTTTGATATTTATAAAATGTCATAAAAGTTAAATATGATATTTATAAATTATGATGGATAAATACAAGATTTTAGAGTTCACAGAGGGCATATATAAAATTCATTTAGCAGTTCTGATTTAAATAAAGTCAAAATTAAAGAAAAATTAAAATTGGATTTCAGTTTTTAATAAAAATGTATAGCTTGAATTTTGATAGATAAATTTTTTTATCTAAATCAATAATAAAATTTATCTAAATTTTTTATTTATTAGTCTTTTATTTATATTAAAATATTAGTTATTTTATAACTAATATTTTATCTTTCGGGAAAGGCTGAAAGGGCTGGGCTTGGTCTATGAGTCCTCAGTCCTCACTTAGGCTTTTAATGAACTGAGACATCAAAATTCTCAACAGCAGAAAAAAAAAGATAATGCATAAATGCATGTGGGGTGAAGCCAGGTGCTAAACATAAGCCCATGCGTAGCGGGATACGGGATACCCGCATGGTTTCGGGTAAAGTTGGGTTGGGCGGGTGTCTTCGGGAGCACCGCTACGCCTCCCTTCGGGTTCCGCCTCGTTTTTTGTTTTCGGTTTCACCAACCCGAGCATCAATGTCTTTGTTCTTTTTTTTATTTTTTATTTTGTTTTGTAGAGAGAGTTGGAGAGAGAAAATGTTTTAGTTGATTTGGGAAATGTGCTACTTGGGTTTTGGGTTAGTTTGGGTTGGGAAGAAAAAAGTAAAAAAAACTGATGTG
>JAUEJL010076336.1:0-15869 GCA_032274825.1 Drosophyllum lusitanicum | reverse complement strand
GAAAGACACTCACATATGTTAACATGCAAATTAGGTGTCCAACTCTCCTATCACAAGCACACGTGTACTAACCCACTTCCATACATACATACATACCTACGGCCATACATACATACATACATACCATTTATAATTCTAATTCAATTAATAAACTAAATCATTTAATTAATCACATAATTAAATTAATGCAACTTAAACACATACCGTAAACCCGCTAATCTACTAGCCCAGGTTTGCGGGTGTTACACTGATGAAGACAAGAGGTTGGTTAGCCTTCATGGCCACAAGACCAATGATATTTGGAATGAACTTAAAGGTTACGACGTCAATTGTAAACAAAATGTTTCATATACTTACAAAATTACATACAATAACCTACTATATAGTAATAAAACCACTGTTCTTACATTTTTTCAGTTATTATATTATACTCGAATGGTAACAACCTTTGTAATCTCCCTGCGACCTAACCCTACAATAATGTAAATATAAACTTACAACTCTTTCTTTCACAATGAAAACCTACAACTACCAGAATAGTGAACCCATAATTACCCAAACACTTTAAATTATAACCATTTCTTCTTTTTCGTTTTTTATGAAGTATGCATACTTAGGTAGAACAAAAATAGCAATCAGCTTCAACAACTAGTTCAAGAAAAAACCTACAAATATCGAAATCTTCTACTTCAGAATCCACAACAAGAGGAAATCATCACCATTTGACAGGCTGGGTCAGAGGAAAAATCATCCTCCCTATCCAAGAAAGAGCGTCCTGCAAAGAAGAATCTAAGGGGGACGTAATGTAAGTACATAATTTGTTTCAAGAAATAAAAAACTTGTAATAGTTACGTTCTATTATGACAGATTATTATATGTTACTAATGTATCGCGTAGGTGTCGCTTTACAATAACCATTAATGACGGAATGACAAGCTTATACGCAACTATATCAACACCCGATGCTGAAATGTTCATACCCTTTAATGCCCTACAAATAAAAGCAACCAAAGAAAGTGTAAGTACTGCCTTATTTCATGTTTATAGTTTGCAACATGCATCCTTTGTATATTTAAGGCTTCAAATTCAATTACTTCATAACGAATGGCAATAACGTTTTTAAGGCTTTGTAGAATAAAATGTAAAGTTTCTAGAATTTTGTTTATTAGGTTTTACTAACATTTTGCTTGGACCAAATCATCCCTTATAATAAAATCTTTAATATAGTGATGATTATGCTTATGCCTAACGGTAGATGCATTGATGATTGTAATATGTATAATCATTCATTTCCACCTCTAGCTTCCATTCATGAAACACCATACAAAGTTTATTCAGCTCATTCATGCATGTTCGTCATCTGTTTCTTTGAGGGTATAAATAGCTAATAATGTAACAGTAGCATATTCTAATATATTCTGTACATAATTTATTCGACTTAGGCTTACGGCTTAACCATGAATTCTGGACAAATATGTTTCTTTTAGTTATAGACTATGTATTTTATCATTTTAGGGAATTTGTTGTCTATGAAGAAACACGGAAAATCAGCCTATCGTGTTATTCTTTAGGTGACATGCTAATAGGCACACTAAATGTTCGATAAAATGTCGGAACAAAAAATACGTATTTTGAACTACTTAGAACATAATTGGTGATTCTTTTCATGTTTCTAAAACATTTAATGGCTAAGGATTTGTGATGTTGCTACTGATTAGTATCCTAAATTAGTTCTAGACTCACAAAATTTTGAGATTTGATTCGTTTGTCTTTCTAAAGAGTAAAGAAAATTCACCTGACAAGTAAAACGGGTCTAAAAGCAAACATATGTATGTAGAAATATGTTTACATATGCATCAATGATGAGCTCCAAAGAAGCTTCCACTCTTACTCGAGTGAATCATGAATCCTAAATTACGTATTGTGTCTAAACTTGAATGAGAAAGGTATTATCTTGTACCATATAGTCAAGAAGTTCTTTCTTTTTGACAGATGTTGCTTCAAATAATTACAAGTTACCTATTTCATACACCTAAGTTTGTACTTATTTTTTTCTGTGTGGGTCATGCTTATAGCTGTACCTATAGTTGGTTTAATTGATTAGATTATTAAAGTAATTTTATGACTTTTTTGGCTAACTAATGGCAGACTTATAATTCATGTTCTTTTCTAACTTATTATTTGCACCATTTTGATAATTTTGCAACTCATACATAAAACTCCTTTAGATGGTAAATAATGTTTGAATAGCCTCTTATACATGACAACAACATCATTTGATGTATGTATGCTATAGTTTTGATTTTCGCATGGTGCAATGTCATTTGATAGTAGTTGTGAGTCAAATCTTCTAAGTAAGGGTGAACTACGAGTCTACATACCGTGCTAGAACAACCACTTTAAAGTTTACTCATACCATAATACACATGCATGTTTATAAATTCATTTTTTCATTCTATCGTTCATAGCTTATTCTACTTTCTAACGATTCTATGACTGACAACTAAAAATCACTTTGTCAAATATGTATCTTTTAGGGTGTTGATTTCTCTGAAACCGTCTCCATCTCAATCCAAGAACAAACGATCATCACATTCCCGTGTTCGTATGAGATCACATTTCGTGGCCAAACGGAAATGTGGATCAAAGTTGTCAAAGCATATAATAGTCTACTGTAACGCCCCGAATTTTATAAAACTAATATTTGAATAAACTATAGTTCAAAAGATTCATATGTAGTTGAAAAGATAAGCAGAAGCGTTTTATAGATACAAAGCTAAGTCTGTTCCAAAAGATACACACATATATACAACTAAAGTGAACTATAGAGGTTTAATATACACAAGGAGGTGTTAAAGTTTTACAAAAGATTTGTAAAACAGTGGTAAAAAAGGATCTTTGCCCTTGCCTTTGTTGCGCCCTACAAAACATTTTAAAAATAGTATCTGATAAGCAACATACAAGAGCTTAGTAAGTATGTCAAACTGTAAATCATATAAACACACGTATAATATCATATAAAGATACCACACGTATGTAAAGTAATCAATGCTAGCCTCTAGTTCTAGACCTAGGGAAGGAACATAGGTCACAGTACTGTACCACATCTAAGCCCTACTGTACCAAACAGTACGCTAAACAACACATATGAATAATACATGTATAATATTCTGATATGATAACACACATGCGGTAGATATGAAAAATAGTCTAATGAACTCACCTTTTAATCAGTAATGATATATAACAGTCCACAGATGATTATGATTCGGTGAACACGCCAATGATTAGTCTCTAAAGGTATAATACCAATAATATATTAAATACATGTTGTAGCTAAATATTAGAAAACTGAACTGGGCAGGGGCACGCCCGTACCCTACCACCGGCATGCCTGTGCCATTAACTATAGGTACGGCTATGGCATTCTTAGACATGGGCATACCTGGTCCTGCAGACACGCCCGCACCTTGACTTGTACGCCTGTACCTTTACCCCAAAGCACGGGGGTACCTCATGAAATAGGGTTTGCCATGGGGCAATAGGCACGCTCGTACCCTCCTTGGGCACACCCGTGCCTCCCCCTGGTCTGCACAGAACTGGCCGACAGTAATATGTTTTCCAGCCAAAACTTACCAAAACTCAATTCTAATAAGTTTTTGACATTAAAGGGGTGTTTTACTACATCCCAAACAGCTAATAACATTAACCAACTCAAAATTAACATGTTTTGATCTTTGGTTTAATCTTTTGACCCACTTGACCCATAAGAACACCTAAATCAATCCAACAAAACATACCTTGATAATTCTAGGATGGAGAGGATCATAAACTGATGTTAATCTTGTTGTGTTCTTGATTAAAATTGCAAAAAGGGAAGGTGGCAGCCAAGCTTATACGTATGTATGTAGATATGTATGTCTATGTTTGTGAACTAGTGAAGGAAAAACCATATATATCTAAAAGTATGGGGTAATGGCACAAATGATCCCCCAACTATTCAAGTTTCATTACCTTGGGTTGAACCTGGGTGAACCAAGCCGTACGCTATAAAAGCATCACAGGTCCAACTTAGTTCTTTCAACATTCAAAATTTAAAATACCCGGTGAGTGCTTTCACAATTCTCCCAACTCAAAATCCGAATTTCTTGATCATTTCGGTTGATTTTTTCTTCCCTGCACTCGTAACCTTCTTTTAAGTCGATAAACTTCTTATTACTTGATTCTAAGCCTTTAATGTCCAAAATTGACATGTTCCTTGTTTTTGGTTGAAACCGTAACTGGATGAGTGTTCTTGGCAAATAGACACATCAAATGTTGTTGTTTGTGGTATTTGAAGTGTCGAAAACATGTCTTAGATATTGTCGACTCCTTCTGTGCTAAACTCGAACGAAAAAAAACACTCCAACATCGATTCGTAAAAGGGGTTTTTAGTTGGTTTTTGTTCTTTTTCGAACACGGGACCTTTTCGGTTAAATAAGCAATCAAATGAAGTTATTGAGAAAAAATCAGTAAAGATAAGTTATTAGAAATCACTTTTCGAACATACAGGTACAATAAATTTCAATGGTGCGTCTGATTTAGTCGAAAATGGAATTCAAAATGTGTTAAAGTTCGAAACTGTTAGTGATGAGTCGTCCGACTTCACATATGTCTCTGACTTGCCATTTTGTCCAACTTGTGCTCTATGTCCGACTTGCAAAGAGTGATTTGAATTGACCCATGTCCGACCTACAACAAGCGATGGTCAAAATTGTCAACGACTGATAGGTCCGACTTAGTCATTACGTCTAACTTGACTTGTCCGACTTAACTTACTTGTATACTGTTCGCCTTAGTCTTGAGCGACTTAGTCTAGTCCGACTTATAGTCTCTCTAACTTGAGTATTTCCGACTTTCACCTGTCTGACTTACCAAACTTGTCTCACTGTCCGACTTGTTTTCCTGTCTGACTTATGTTGAGTATAAGTTGTTTGACTTGTAAAATTTGAAGTGATCCGACTTATAAACACTTGTTCGACTTATTTGTTCAACATACCTGTCCGACATGTTTACAACATGTAAACTGTCCGACTTGCATCACTTGGGTACAAATAAACGTTTTGACTGTCCGACTTGTGAAATGTCCGACTTGTGAAATGTCCAACTTGCTTCACTTGTGTGACTGTCCGACTTGTAATACTTGTTCGACTTGGGTTGATAGTTTCAAATAAGGGTCCAACTTAAGGGACTTGTACTCTTTTTCAAAACCCTAAGTCCAATTCAAATCCAAAATCAATCAAACTAGATTTTCTTGAACTGGTTTGATAACTTTTGAAACAAAGACTTATATTCAAACTTGAAAATTTTCAAAGTCTAGCGTTTTCAATCGGTTATAAGCCAATTTTGCAATCTAACGTGTTTATCTTCTTGTGATCACAATAGATGGCTGCACCTAATCCAACCAATCAACCTGAACCCATCAAAAACCTAATCGCCACAGACCAGTACCTTGATGACAGCCCAAATAACCTATGATTTGATCCTGAAAACACTAACACCCAATTCCATATCATTTCTGAAATTATAAAAGCTCACCCATTAAACTATGTCATCACCTACAACCCCAACGACTCTGAAACCCATATCCCATAAGTATACCTGCAACAACTGTGGTATACATTGCAGGAAGGAACTTCCCGCAAAGGCAGTCAATGCCTCAATGGAGTTATTGATACAAAACCCGTCCAACTTACACTACGAAAACTTCGATACCTCCGGCAACTCCCAAAAGCAGACCACCATCCAGACAAAGAGGAGTTTGAGCAATCTCTGTTTGATAATGAGCTCTTCGACTACATAATCGGACTTGGATACAATGGTGAACCAATCCAAATACGACATTTTAAATGCACCAACCTTGTCCCTCTGTGGAAAACTCTACCCACCATCACATCAAGAACCCTGAATACACCACGAAATAGATGGCGGGTCATACTACTCTTTGCAAATACTGGTTGGGATTGCTTTTCACATGCACCTCAACTACGCTGAAATTATCTCGAGTAAACTGGTCCGTATGGTAAAAGAAAAGACCATACCTTCAAAAAGGAAAACCTTCATTCCTTTCTAGAAGTTCATGACCATGTTCGTTGAAGATGTAATCAAACATACTCCGGGGATCGCCCCAAGAATTGAAAATACACAAATACTGATGGGACAGATCGAGAGGTTCCCAAAGTTCAAGGACTTTCCCAGTATACAAACAATGCCAATCCCTACTGCTCTTCTTCGTATGCTAGATCAATCAAGCGAGGTTGTGAGGAAGTATATGAGAGAAAATAGAATAGCCCCTTTGGTCCTACCACGGGTAGAACTACCCCGGGGGCCTTAGAAGCCAGTGAGGGTCTGAGCGGTAGCCGTGAAGGAGCTCGTGAGCATAGGGGTGCTTCGGGTAGGGAAGTGCTTGAGAGTCAAAATCTTGAGAGGGGTGGTATAAGTGATGAAGGTGGAGAGACACATGAGAGTGAGGGAGAAGGTCATCCGGAACACAAAGACACTATATTTGATAAACTTTCTCTAGTGACTCGGAGGCATCCTCCAACGAGAAATAAACACATCTATCCTCTGAGGAGCGGACTGTCACCCAAACCGCTGATAGCAATTCTACACAGTTTGGGTCTGTACACACAACTGATGAGACGGAATCCACTGATAAGATGGAGTCCGCTGGTATACGTAAGAAAACGGATCCCTATGATACCATTCACCAGGACTTAACTGAAATATCACAAACATTTGGTGAGTTTGACCCATCTTTTGGGCAAGCAGGGCAGTTGGATAACCAGAGCGAAGAAGTTGAAGCTGAGGTTGATAGAGAAGTGAGTAAAGAAAAGAATGAGAGAGAGGGAACCCCAGCCCCAAAAATCCGGGACACCACATCATCTACCGGACTGGATAACGTTCAGTTTGGTATTGAACAAGTCATTGGCATCCCACCAGTTCATACAAAAATCCTCTCCATCCACTCAGCTTTCACTCAAATGACTGCTGTTTCATCTCACGGGGCCTCAACACATACACAATCGACTACTCATTCAGAGTTAATTGATTTTGAAATCGGTGGACTGCCTCCCCCGTCCACAAACATCTTTCGTCCACTATCAAGTCTAGTGCCAATTTTACCAAGTTTAATTCAATTCACTAGGACACGAGTCGATCGAACTGCACATCTAAGCGATGTTCCCGGAGCACCCGTAGTGGAATGTACTATAGGTCAACCACGAGGATCGGGTGGAAGTCCTGCCAGCGCTACTATCACGCCAACGCTGACTGCGGGCCACATAGTTGAATCAACTATTGTGTCAACGGGTCCACTTCGTGAACTTGGTGTTAACACTGAACTTAGATGTTATATGGATTCGAAGTTTTGGAAACTTGAATCTGATATCAAAGAGGAGATAAAGGCCAAGTCCACCTAACTCGAAACCAAGCTTAACAATCTTCAAAACCAAATCAATGACTTGGATACCACTGTTCAAACCCTTTCCAATAAGCCACCCACCATAATTGAAAAAGGCCACTCCATCAAATAATTAAAAGAGTTGTTGCACGCTAAACTAAACAACGTTACGAACCCTAACCAAGAACAAACCAATCTAATAGCAGATCTTCAATCCCAGCAACCCCCACCTCAAACTTCCACATCAAACACCTTGAATGAAATCATCCTTACATCCCTTACTACCCTAACTGAAACTATCTCTGGGTTTGGTAAGAGATTGGAAGTGGTGGAAGCCTCATGCAAAACACAAGAAGAAACCAACAAGAGGAAGCATGACGATCGTGATGATCCCGATCATCATGAGGGGGAGACAAGGAAAAGGAGATACATTGGTTCTCAAAGCTCAATGCTAAGACTCACCGCTGCATCATAACCAAAACCCCAACCAGGTGGAAGTGGTGGTGGTGGTGGTACACAAGTAACCGAGGAAGGTCCTGATTTCAATGCTAATCCTATACCTGAATTCCTTGCTGAACCTGAACTTGTATTCCAGAAGTCCAACCCCAATCTGTCCCAGAAGAACCGTTAGCCCCTACAGAAAGATCAAAAGGAAAAAGGCCTATAACCGAAGAGGTAGAAGAGGAGGAGCAGCCACTAATCAGTATACAAAAGGCTTTTTCAACAGTGGATAGAGAACTACTTGAGATTTTCCCACCTATGCAAGACAGTTCAACATTGCTCCCTCTGACCTGGTCAACCAAAAGATGTCTAAATAAAACTAAGGGCAAATTGCATTAAAATGCAATCAACCATGTCTTAGTTATCATTGTATACAACCAACTTTAAAATTTTAAAAATAATACAATTAACTTTCATAATCATCTCATTGTATGCAAATAACTTTTTTAAGTGTCTGTTGTTTAGTTACCAATGTATACAATGAACTATGTCATAACTTTATAATATACAACAAATTACGTACAATGTACGGATTATGAACGTTTTTTATATTATTTAAAAAAAATAAAGTTGATTGTGTTATGGATAATTATGAATAGATGTCTTATCCCCTAATAACAGATAAGATATATTAGATATATGTATTATCCTAGATAAGATATTTGAATTTTGGATATTTATCCCTTATCTATTATACTACTATATATGGAGGATTTACCTAATGAATAAGATTAACTTTTTTCTCTCTATTCTCTTATCTTGTTCTCTCTATATTCATAACACGTTATCAGCATGAAGCTATTAAAAATATCGGAGGAGGAATAACGTATGCCCGGCAACCACTTTTGAGGAATCGAATAATTTAAGAGTTGGGCCACAAGTTTAATTAAGAAATTTCAAGAGGATAGACACCGAAATTCTAACCATCAACTTGGAGGTATGTTATTTAATCTGAAATCTTGTATCAAAATTTTCTCTACTTAATGGTTAATATATGTGGGGTAATTTGTTGAGGTGATGAAACTATATTTATATCATGAATATCATATATAAATAATAGATACTATGTTCTGGTCTTCAATTTCCTAAATAAAAAATGTTAATGAATCGGGAGAAAAATATAATAGCGTGCGTGTGTGTATATATATAGGGGAGGGTTCAAACGAGAACTGTTTTTAGTACGATAACTGCGAGAACCAATCTTGGTCATTCAAGTGGTAAGTGAAATTCATGGATAAAGTGCGTGGTGGGATTGAGTATGGTAAGGTGCATGTAAGGAATTCATGGATGGGCAATCTAATTGAAGGAGGGAGAATTGGACGGCTAAGATTGGTTTTCGCAGTTCCCGTACGAAAAATAGTTTGAACTTTTCCATATATATATCGTGTTTAATTCAACAATGTTTTGAAGCCATGTTCTCAACCACAATGTTTTGCAACCGAAAGCAATCAACATATAATTAGATTTTATGATACTGGTCACATTAGTAGGTTTAACTGTTTAATACGATAATACCTACATATTTTATTATTTTATGAGTTAACTAGTTTTAATATAAAATTTCTTATTTTGATTAAAACGAGGTTTATATAAGCCGCCCTTTGCAGCGGAGTTGAATACGTACTTTTGTCTAAAAGTTAAATTATACTATGTGCAAATTACTGAGAAAGGTAACCTAAATATCATATTTTTGGCGGAGAAATGATTATAAATTTCAATTTGTAACAAGGGGTATAATGCATGAAATTTATACCTTTTTTTGTTATAAATTGAAATTTATAACTCTTTTTTTTGTTAGGTCTAACGGGTCATTATACCCTTTTTGTTACAAATTGAAATTTATAATCATTTTTCGGCCAAAAAAATTGTACGTTACCTTTATTGACAATTTTCGATATTTAGGTTACTTTTCTCGGCAATTTAATTTCCCTTACATTAATCATTTTGATTTTGATCTAGATGTTAGAAGAATATTAAATGTATAAATTACACTTTTATTGAAGTAAATTAGAGACTTTTAAGATTGCAAAATCGATTAGTTCTATTATTATATATTATATTAAAATTAAAATAAGAATTCCACTGATAAAGCAATGCTCTGTTACTTTAAATAGACATTAATCATTTTTACGCATACATACATATATAGAGATTGATGTATGTATGTATGTATTAGTATGAGATAAAGTATGGGGTAGCAACATAACATATAACTTACTTGAAATCATATCAAGAATTATATAATTTAATTAAATTGTTAATTATCTAATATTTAAATAGCATAAAACTCGAATGCAAAGGAAATAATTAAATGATGTTCTTCGAGATTGAGGAAATGATTATATACAAAATTGTAGATTCATACTAACGTAACTGGAGAAGAGAAGATACTAAAATTTGGTAAAAACTTTTGATAATAAAGTAAAATTTTCAAGCGAAAGATGAGTCTCAATCACTTAATATGCATAGAAGGAGATATATAAAGAAAAAAGAAAAACACAAAAAGTCATTACCCACATAAAGAGTGGTAAAAATGTAAAATATGAAAATAATGAATTGCAATTTTCACTTATTTCAATATCTCAAGAGATTTTAAAATCTCATGCTTTTATGATAAAATGGCAAAAATAGCCCTAAATATGTCATGATATTTTGCCAATCTACTTTGCAAATTGATAGATAGAGGAATTGGATATGGAAATTACTAGAAACCCGTATATATTTATTTTATTAGTATAGAGTTCTGCTCAATAAAAATTTATGTAAAAAACATAGTTCTAAAATCATAATATTGAATCACATGTGATTTAGTATACAATCACATGTGATTTGTAAAAGCATCATATGTGAATTACGAATAATTACGAAAATGCCACTCCGTTCGAATTTTTAAAATTCAATCTAAGAATGTTCAATATAGTCCATAATTAATTCATAGTCCTAAGGGACTAATTTTATCCTTTGGATCAATGTCATCAATGGTCCACATTAAATTTTAAAAATTTGGGCAGAGTGGTATTTTCGTAATTTTTCGTAATTCACATATGATGCTTTTACAAATTACATGTGATTGTATACTGAATCACATGTAATTAAATATTAAAATTTTAAAACTATGTTTTTTAAATAGACGTTATCGAACACAACTCATTTTTCTAATTACTATGGTGGGTTATTTAGTAAAAGTTTGTGTTAGCACATGCACAGACTTAAATTTGACCATGAGCTTTTAGAATATTTATATTATTTTAAACATGTCTTACATCATTACGAAAAATTACTTTAGGGTGATTCTATATAGCCCCCCTTGATTGTCTATATAACTCCCTTGATTTGACATGTGTGAGTGAAAAAACTATATTGAAAATGTAACATTCTTGATTTGACATTTGAGTTTGTAAGGAGAGGGGGGCTAAATAGTAGCACCCTTACTTTATCGTATAAATTATCATATATTGCTATTATTATATGGTTTATCATGTTATTTTGAATTTTGGTCTTTGGACTTTGCTTCGAAAAAAAACTATGGGAGAATTTCATCTATATCCTTAGAAACTTTCATTATTACATATATATACTTACAAACTTTGAAACTACATGTATATCCTTACAAAACCTAGAAACTCTCATATATGTCCAATCACCCATTTTAACTATAATTAAACCATTTTTAAATTTAGAAATTAATTTTAAATTGATTTATCTTTTATCTAAAAATTAATAAAATGTAGTATTACAAAAATGCCCCTAACCACAATTACCATAATCACGTTGAATTGGAAGCCACGATAGTCACGACCGATGCCTTGGTCGTGATTGCCGTTTGATCTTCTCCTACTCTGCATAGTCGATTGAAGCCCGGTTCGTCATCGCCAAATCACATCAAACTTGAAGCCCACCATAATCACAATTGGTTTGTTAATAATCGACCGGTTGTTCCTCGTGTGAGTGGTTTTGTTCTGCGTGTTCTTCCTCTCTATATTCGGTCGCAATCTGGCATAGATGTTTTCTTAGGTTTCTTGAAATAATATTGTGTTATTTCTTACAACACAATGATGACAACTAATAATTGAAATTCAATCTGGTCTTAGATGTTTAGTAATATTATGTTTTCTTAGGTTTCTTGAAGTAATATTGTATTCTTTCTTACAACACATGTGAGTGGTTTTTGTTATCTTCATGATGTAATTTGTGTTTATATGTTTCAAACATTTTGTCAGCTAATAATTGAAATTCATTGTCATTTTCAGCTTTTGTTGTGTTTTATAAGGCTTCATGAAGCAATAATAATATTGTGAACAAAAGTAATCTGAAAGTTGTGTTATTTCAATTTGAAGAGCCTAAAAAGGGACATAGGTGTCAATGTTGTGGTATGTACGAACACCATGAACAGTCATGTAAGAATTCAGCTACGCTGTCTAGTACACCTCAAGGTTCTAAAGGTTGACTAATTCTTAGCTTAGTACTTTGTTTTTCAAGAAAACCGTCTCAAAAATAAATATACGATGTTAACGATTGTTTATATTTCATGTACCAAAAAAGAACACAACAATGAATGATGATGCTTGAATGTAAGAACACAAAGTCACAACTTACAAGTCCAGTTTAGATCTCTAATTTATGAAATTCTGTTTGGCGTTATGAAATTACGTTTTATATTTTGCTATGTAATGAATATCAATTTGATGGTTTGATTCATCAACTGAATTATTATTTGAAAATTTTATCTCTAATCTGTTTTATGTTGGTCTCCATTTTATAAGTCCAACCTTAATTTGTTTAATTAAGAGTTGTAGTGATTATCATCAGTTGTTTGATGTTGGAAATATACTGTTGGAGTTTCCTACTTTAGTTAACGAGTGAATTTGCAGTAGGTCAAATTTATTAAAAACATTCTTGTTCTAAGATATCATTAAGATTGTTAAGATTGTAGGAGGGGTCCTTCAGAAGTCTAATTTTCTTGTTTGATGTTGGAATTACTTCTGCAACAATCTGTTATGGTATTCAAGAAATATTTATCAAAGTTGCATGGTCAACCTTTGTTGGGAACAAAGAGGTCTTTGATTCATATATTTATTGCTCTTATTATGTTCTTGGGCTAGAAAGACATTGGTTTTGATTAGAAGCTAATAAGAATTATCTAGTTATGATTTATCTGCACAATAGCTCAAGTATAGCATGGTGAAAAAGAAAAATCAAATTTTTTTTAATAAGAATGAAAAGTATACATAATAGTCAATTGAACCCACCCAAGACATGCCTTGAGGGGAAAACCAGAAGCATAAAACGGCCTAAGGTAACCCTAAACATGCATAGGGACCCAACTAGAAAACCAAAAATAAACTACTATCAAGCAGACCCATTGCCCTCTTGTAGCACAACCATGAGCCATTTGCAATGAACACCCGGCTGCTGTAACTTGTTGTAACAAAAATGTAACCATAAACCATTACCCATTTGCAATACAGCCATACCTCATTTGCAGCAAACAACCAAGATCAAGCTGTTGCAACATTAAACCAGAACCAAATGAGGTGATGTAAGTAAATTGTTGTAACTGAACTTCTATAACAAAAATGCCATAAAACTTGAACTAAATAAGCCTCAAGATTGCCACAAATTCGATAAAACAAAATCCTAGCTTGAACAAAATGATCATATTGAGCTCAAACTTGAATAAAAGACCACTAATTCGCCAAAAAAGAATCTCAAATTTAGGTCACCATATTTCGATGAATAATAGTCTGATTGGTTTCAATTTCATTCAAGATTAACGTATACAGAGGCCAATTTCGACAAATAGTAGTCTGATTGGTTTCAATTTCAACACCAACAGCAACATTAGAACTTACTTTGACAAAAATCGACCTAGATCAATGTCAACAGCACACAAAGGCCAATTTCGAGGAATAGGATTCTGCTTTTGATCAATGTCAACACCAAAAGCAACATTAGAACTTACTTTTGACAAAAATTGACCAAGATCAGCACTCACACAGGCCAATTTCGATGAATAAGAGTTTGATTTTGATTGATTTCAGCATCTAGAAACTCATCCAATCGATGCAAGGCTTCATTTGTGGATGTTAAACGAGTCTAGGGCTTCATTCTTGGGGTTTAACCGTGGCTTCAATCATAGAATGTTAAACGAGGTTAAGCAAGGCTTAGATCAAGTTTTTCCTTTTCTCTGATTAGGAAGGGCATCTTTGTAATACTATATTTTAATAGTTTTTAGATAAAAGATAAATCAATTTAAAAATAATTTCTACATTTAAAAATGGTTTAATTATAGTTAAAAAAGATGATTGGATATATATGAGAGTTTCTAGGTTTTACAAGGATATACATATAGTTTCAAAGTTTGTAAAAATATATATGTAATAATGAAAGTTTCTTAGATGAAATTTTCCCTAAAAACTATTCTATGTAATTAAAACAATTCTCGGTGGAAGAAAAATTGATTGTCAAAAAAAAAACAATCATCAAATTCGTAGGAATGGTTTCATTGGAAATCCAAAATATAAACCAATGAATTTAAGTATATCGATTTTAAAGGAACATATGAATTATTAAATAAATTCTCGGTTTACTTTTGTAAAATCATGAAACTTATTTTCATTCTAGATGTTGAGATGAAAATATTGTTATAAAAGTGTGAGAAATTTAGAAACTTTATATGAACATCGCGTTAGTATGCCCGTATATATGCATGTTTTTAATGGGCGAGACATCAAGACATTTTATTTGAATGTAAGATTCTATGTTTTATTATATTAATGTATATATAATATATGGTTTGTCTTTATGACTTAGACATCATAAGAATACTTATGTCTTATCTCTATAAAGTTACTTACATAAATGATATAGTATCAATGAGACATATATCATGTATCTAATAAAAACAAATATAAAGTTATTTATTTGAAAATTTGCAAGAGGCGGATATGTGCATCCAATGTTGTGAATTGTGATATTCCCTTTAAAGCTCATTGTAAATGAATCATTCTAAGTTTGAAAGAATTATTCGGTAAACGAAAATAACTCGACCATATTTATAATTACTCAAGTTGATATTATATGGAGAGAAGATTATATATGAGAAATATGTTAAGTAAAATTTTAAATTTGATGTTTGTTTTTGGCCGAGTATACAATGAGCAAAATAATAAGCTTTCATTGTAAAACCCGTCTTGTTGGCTTAATTACATTCACACAAGTGAATATGATAATATGATACTTGAGGTAAAGATGATGGCTATTGAGTATTGACCTAATCGAGGTAATTATTTTAGTACCCATATTAAGAATATGATTTATCATCGGAACTAGCAAGATAATTGACGGCTATGTATAAAGATGGAAATGATGGAAAATTTAAAAATGTCACATAAAATTTATGCTAGTAAATGGGTGCGAGAAATTATTGGATGCATGTCGGAAAGCTAAATAACTAGTATAATATTATCTTAAATTTCTTATTTAAAAAAAATGATTGTTATATTCACATGATTCCTTTAGCTTATGATTTATTTATATATAATGGTGATTCATGACTCAGGCACATATAATATTATTTGGTGAACTATTGATGGTTATTATATGTGTTTCATAAATAGTAAAAAGTTTGTACTTCAATATAGTTTTTCCTACTTGTTAATGTTACTATATATAATAATGCAAAATAAATCAAATGCTCCAGAAGAGCTTTAATAAATTGTCACGGGGAAAACTTTAAAAGTCATGACACACTATGATCTTTTACATCTTTTTACATAAATATTAGTGAAATTGAATCATGTGTTGTCTTAAACTAGATGTTTATTGATCTTGATTATTTTATTGATTGACATGACTGGTTAGACCATCCCGAGTCAATAATGATGTGAAAATTTAAAGAAGAACAAGAAGTTTCTTCAAAGTATCA
>JAUEJL010076325.1:0-15871 GCA_032274825.1 Drosophyllum lusitanicum | reverse complement strand
AATACGATCGGCTTCGTTTGGACTCGTACTAGAACGACAACGCAGTACTTGTACTCGCACCGTCGGAGTAGCGAAAGTGGAGTCTCGGGATTTACGTTCTCGGGTGGGAGTCGCGCCCCACTCGAAAACATAGGTTGGCCGGGCACGCAAGTAGTGAACCTTGGGTTTTCTAGTGTGGGTTTAGACTCTACATTAAAATCATCCTATTGATATGATCTATGCGATATGATATATGCGATTATGATGCGATATGATCTATGAAATATTTTGCGGTATGATTATGATTATGTGCGATTGACTTCATGAAATGACTTGTGAATATTTGACCCATTTGGTGCTATGTGATCTGCGGGTTCTCGGTACGGGTCAAATACGTTAAGGGTGGGATATGGTATTTATTTACATGTCATATTCTACTTACAAACATGTTTTATGGTTTTTGATTACAACTCCTATTGACTCACTTAGCGTAAGCTGACACTTGTTTCTTTCGGAATGTGTCTTGTACTCGCGCAGGTGGCTTAGAGGTTGTGATTCTGCGAGGAGGGTAGTATTAGTTCTGGTTTATATTTTGGTATCAACGAACAATCCGGTTATGTAATAAATTCATAACATTGAACTTGTACTGACTTTTGAATGACTGCGGTCGTAACCCCGTGGTTTATATTATGAAGGATTCTGTAATCGCCTCTATGGCGAAAACAACTATTTCCATTTATGACTTTTAAGACTTCCGCTGCATGTTTTTGCTATTAATTAAAGGTTTTTATAAATGGTGAAATTTTGAAAAATCATGGGCGTTACAATAAAAGCCTAGAATACTTCGTAGATAAGAAGAATCTAAAAGTGAGACAGAGAAGATGGCTAGATCTCATCAAAGACTATGACTGTGAGATACTCTACCATGTGGGTAAGGCTAATGTGGTGGCAGATGCACCGAGTAGGAAAGCGGGTTGTATGTTGCTGAAAGTGTTTATGGTTGACTTTGACTACTTCATTATTTGACCTGATTCGATCGGCGCAGCTAGAGGCAATCAAGAAGGAAAACCACAACAAAGAAGGGATCTAGGGTCAAGTCGACAAGTTCGTCCGAGATAGTCGCGATTTACTTACACTATATGGACGGATTTAGGTACCAAGTGTAGAAGATGTCAGATCGACCTTGCTGAGTAAGGATCATAAACCAAAGTTTTCAATTCATCCGGGGCTACAAAGAAGTACATGGACTTGAGATTAGATTACAAGCGGGATGTGGCAAAGTGTGTTAAGAAGTGTTTGACATGCCTAAGGGTTAAAGTTGAGTACGAGAGACCACATGGGATACTTCAGCAATTAGATATTCCGTAATGGAAATGGGATCGTATAACGATGGATTTCATCACTAAGCTACCTCGAACCCCGAGAAATTTTAAGACCATCTGGCCGAGTAGTTGTAGATAGATTGACGAAGAGTACACACTTTATACCAATTCGTGAAACCTTCTGGTCGGCAACTTTGGCCAATGTGTATGTGAAATAGGTAATTTCTAGGCATGGTGTGTCGGTGTTGATAGTGTCGACGCAAAAAGTCCACTAAAAGACAAAAAGAAGAGGGATGGAATTTATCAAAATTGTCAATCATTTCTTGTGTCATATTTACTATTGTTGGAACATCATACTTCAACCAAGATGTCAATTGGATTTTTATTTCACAAATTTATGTGAAATACAAATTTGATGTTGGATAATGTTTACATGAAAACAACTCAGTGTCCTTGTAAAACACTTCCAACTTTTCACAAACCTTTGATGCTAATCTTAACTTGAGTATTCAAACACTTAAGTTTTGGGAAAATATCTTTATAAGGTAGAGTTGTTTGAAGTATTAGGTTTCCACCTGGTTTTGCAATGAAGAATAAGTCTTTTAGAAGAAGAAACCTTTGAAGTACTAGCTACATCTTCGAATTTTTCAAGCCTCTTAGGAGTAGCTAACCAAAACCCAATGTTCTGACGGATTATATTAATCTCTCCATTAATAGCATCTAAACCATCTTTAACGAGGTTAAGAATGTGTGCACAACAACGTATGTGCAGGAAATCGCCACATTACATCATTTGTACTACAATTATCTAAAACCACGCATGAACTTTTGTTTTCCGATCCATATTTATACACTCTATCCATCATAATAGCTTCAAGAACATCCTTTATATGCGGACAGGGGACATAAGAAAACCTATCATCAAGCAAATATTTATCATGTAATGAAACAGAAATCAACTAACATAAATTTAAAGCATAAGACTAGTTACCTAAGAGTTCGATTTTGCAATATCCTGTCGTTGTCAATAAAATGAGCAGTTACAACCATGTATCGATTCTTTTGGTTTGTAGCTGTCCACATATCTGTAGTAAGAGCAACAACTATCGTGATCTAATAAGAACTTTTTCATAGGCACTTTTTCCGAAGCAAAGACCTTTAAAATATCACTCCTCAACATGTTCCGACTAATCATTTTGAACTTTGAATTTAAACTGCTCAAAAACTTCCTAAACGCAACATGGTCAACCATTGACAAATGATACTCATGTATTATGATCATATTCACCAGCTTGCTCCTTGAAGTTCTTGCATGAACTTAGGTTCAATAATCAAGTCAGTTTTTTTATTTCATTTCAACTTTTAGGACTTTCGGAAAAAAAATCTTTTTTATTTCATGTCAATCTAACCTTATTCTCTTATATACACGAGATTAAAATCAACTGAGAGTTCAAAATTCAAAATGCAAGATTGAATGGTTAAGCACTCGAGCAATATCTCTATTTCATATTTTTTTCGATTACATGAAGGTCTAATCCTTCACTGCCTATGGACTCAAGAAGCGGGAAATGGGTGGAAGAAGAAGAAATAGGGATTGATGGATAGAAAGTGAAGACTATGTGGTGGGGAAAAGACGGGAACATGGGAATGGGATTGACGTCAATCATAGAGGGTGGGAAGAGTGCACAACTGGAAGCCATATAGAGCCTCAAGTTGTCAATTAGAAATAATAATAATTTTTTGTTCCTCACCATATATGTAAATTGTAATGTGTAGAAATTTAGTTATCTTCAATGTTATTTATAAATTTTAGAAAATTCAGTTTCGGGTTAATAAATTCGTCTATAAATTGAAAATTGTAATCCATATCGGTTTCCCTAAACATCTATATCTTACTCCATATCTAATATTTATCGATTTAACCCTCCAAATTTATCAACAAATCAGATCGAGTGGATGATAATCGGCTCGGATCATAGTTACATGAGTGACCCTTTTCCTGTGTACGGTAGAGATCACCACCCTAAACCCATTGATCAAATCAACAAAAACCCCGCTATCTGTCACGGCCTCGCAGGGGTTTAAGCTTCTTCTTCTGATCATTCATGGAGGTTTAAAGCTTTCATTTTGATACTGTCTCGCCTTCCAAAATGGGTTTATCTCACATCATCCATTTGCGAAGCTTCTTTCACAAAAACCCTCGTATCCACAAACCCATTTTTATCAATCAACTGATTGTGAAGCCTTTCTCTTCCAGCACGCCTAATTCAGATGAAATAAATCCGAAACCAACTTCCCTTTCTGCTCGCATGAGCTTTGTTTTTGACCAAATCGATGCGATTGAGAAAGAACGCTCCCAGAAAGACGAAACCCTACAACGAATTCGAGCTTGGCGTGAATCCAAGAAAGAAAAGCAATCTACCATCGAACATGAAGAGATTGTGAAACAACCCGATGATGTTTCTGTTACGGGGTTTAAGGAGAAAGGGTTGTTGACTAAGGAAGTGGAGTTGGTGCATCCATGGCCAGAGTGGATTGAATTGATGGAAAGATTGGTTCAGCAGAACTATTTTGATTATAGGAGGAAAGATGAAGATAAATTGATTTCGGATTCAGGGTTTGGTGATGTAAATGTTGGTGGTGGTATTATGGCGGATGTAATGGAGGAAGGTTTTGATTTCACTAGAGACTGGAAGACTGTTCAGACTGCTGGCCTCAATTTTGGCAAAGATAGGTTTGATATTTTGAGGTCAGTTAGGGTTCTTTCTATTTGCTCATTTCTCCATATTTTGTTTTGTTCTCATGTTCATTACTTTGGTTGTTTCACTGTTAAACAATGTCATTTTGAAATATTAAGCTGAGCTGACCAACCCGGAGTTCAAAACTAGAAGTTCCAGGATACATCATTGACCATCTTTGTTAAATGCTATAAAAATGTTTAATTGAAAGTGAATTAAAGTATAATCCTGGTTTTGTACATGTTTTAATTTGTGTTATGACCTCTTGAGTTTCTTAGGCAGAGGAAAGTCTTGAATCTTGATAACTCATAATATCGTATATCATATGCTTACAGTCATCTGAATTGTAAGTTCAGGCACACATCAGAGCAGAGAAAATGTTTACGCATGATGTGACAAAGAACTTTATTGTTAACCTAAATTATACCTACTCCCGTTTTATGATCAGATGAAAAAACTTTGTTTATAATGCTCTTTTGATACCGTTGCTTGGCGCACATACGGGCAAAAGGAGGGAAAGGGGCACAATAGCAGATTGCTTTAGATTTATTTTATTATGCATTGTTGCACTGTTTATTATATTCTTTGTGATGTTAGGATGGAAATTAATTTCAGGTCACTATCAAGACATGATATGCAACTTTTAGTTGGGTATGGATGCCCTAGCACAGACAAGAAAGTTGTGTTCTCCTCAAAGTTGTTGAGGAAACATGTTCATCTTGATGAAGGAGATGTAAGTTTTACCATGTATATTATCACTCCCTCTTTTCACAATGTCAGCCCCGATATTTTTTTTACATACAATGTAAAACAAATTTCTAATAATGATTACAATGTTGCTGTGGTGCCTATATAAAAGGATCTTTAAGAAATTATAAGTGAGTTGGGTTTAGAGTTTAGATAGGTATATTAGATATCTGCCATGAAGATAGATTACAAGGTTTCATGTTCCACCAAATATTTTTCCCGTCTTGTTTCTCTAACTCCAGTATCTGTCCTAACGGAGTAGCGTGCTCTTGGGCCTTATATAATTCTATTTAAACCACTTTAGGTGTGAAGCAGCATAACTACTACCTAGAGGGAGTGTATAGACATTACATATGGGAATATAAAGCGATCCCTCAAGTACTAAACGATAAGGGAATGGTCAGACAAACAAGTGTAAAGAGGATCCTGTCACAAATAGAGCTTTTGTATATCGTCTCTTCCTTGTATTTACAAAGATATTAAAGATGATACCTATATTTGAGGTTGGATTAATTCAAATTAAATATTATTCCATAGTACATGTATATGTTTAATCTTTAGTACATATTAGATTGTATAGTTTAACTATATCAAATGTACTCCATTCCTTTACATCTTTATGAGTTTGGGAGAGACTTGGTAATCTTTGAATTCTTGGAGGAGTTGCTTGACCTATAAGAGCTCGTATGTTGCATTTGAAATTGCCCAAAGCTTAACTACTACGCTCTATTTCAAAACCCTATTTTTTTTCTTACTTTTTTAAGAAACCAGGGGTGGCCTTATGACTAAAAGGGCATTGAGCATGTGTCAATGTCATAATCTACATCTAAAAACATTAAATCTTTATATGACCTTTATTTTGGTACTTCTAGTGAGTCACTAGGAGAGTTGAGGAACTCTCTCCCTATATGCTCGCAACAAAAGGGATATCGGGTCATATTAACTATAAGATAGTCCATTAAGCAGTCTTTGATATTTTGTTTAATTTGCTAGAGGCTTCGCTAGACTCTTAGGAGTTTAACGTTAGGACTCATTAGAGTAATAATTAGTTTGCACTATATTATCGACTTCCTCGAGCATACTCCGGTAGAGATATTGAAAATCTATCCTTTGATTGTGTAACTTGAATACCTAGGAAATTTCTCAATCTATCATCTCCTATGTCTAAAAATGTTTGAACAAATGATTTTTAGCAATGTTGTAAAACTTGCTACGCGGTACTCAAGCGGCCTATCATGGAGTAACGGGTAACAATTCTAGATGGGGAGTACTTGGATTAGAATTTTTTGTATAAATATCAAAATTATACATATAACATGTTCATAAATACTCAAATATAAAGATAATTGTTCATAGGATCCCAAAAATATGTTTAGAAACACTAACATAATTGTTCAAAACTTCAAAGAATTAGTAATATGTGCAAGTCTGTAGATTCTTGTGCTTATCTTGCACAAAATCATCTGCAAATCAAGAATGAAGTATCAAAACGTGTAATCCTTAGCCTTCTAACCGAGAGAGAGAGAGAGAGAGAGAGAGAGAGAGAGAGAGAGAGAGAGAGAGATTGACCAATTTGGAAAAATTAAAGAAATTGACTTTCATTGAATGAATCACTCGAGTTTTGACTGGCTTCAACTGATTCCGAGTATTTTGGCCGATTAACCCCAACTCGCCTCAGCATGTGTCTGAGTACTGAGTACTCGACAATTAATCGGCCCCTAGGCCGATTTTTACAACACCGTTCTTTAGTTATTGGATTCCTTCTAGCTTGCCAATTACTATATCATCAACATACACTATCAAATACATACCCCAATTTTCTATCTACAACACTGAATTCTTGAACAGTTGTTTAGGCCATAAAGAGATTTTTGGAGTTTGCATATTAGTCAACACTCCCTTGAGCAACGATTCTAGGATGTTGCAGCATATATACATCTTCTTGTAAGTCACATTTGCAAAAAATCATTTTTTATGACTCGCTGAATACATCAATGGAAAAGCGCTGCCATAAAGAAGAGCATTCATATACTAGTCATTTTGGTTACAGGAAAGAGCATGGCCAAATTGGTGAATACATCAATGGAAAAGGAAACTACATCAACCGTATATATGTAAACTAAAATAAGATATGTATGTAAACATAATTTCTTCTCATATAGTTTCCTATTTTGCTGTTCTAACGTTATCATTGAACGTCATGGGTTCTATTAGGATGCTCTAAAGTCTTTCTTGGCGAATTCTTCTTTGTAGATCCTAATTGAACATCCACATGTGTATTTTGAATTGTTTTTAATATAATTTAATTTTCTGTTTTTGCGGTTTACTTATATGTGGGTATGCAATTACCATTGACATTAGTAGAGAGATTATGCCACATCAAACAAGATCCTTCAAAAATGCATAAAAGATCCTTCAAAAATTAGATTAAACTGTAATATTATAGTTTTTTAAATCGCATTGAAACATTAGTTATTTCTAATATTCAAGAAAATAAATGACAATAGGAAAATCTAACCTGACTTGTCCCTAAATGTTGCTAGTTTTGACCCGTTACCCAATCCACCTGACCTGCCTACTTTACCACCTCTTGTGTTTTCACATCATTTATAGTTCTTTAAATCACTCAACTCCTCAAGATTGATTGACATTGTGTGATGTTAGTCTTGGGAATTAATCTATGAAAGATTAATCAACCGACGACAATAAGGTCCTTTTTAATATTTACTTGTTGCTCATATTCCAGGTTTGTAGTTCATGCAGTTTAAGAAGCTCTTGTGAACGAGCATATTTGCTCACAAATAAAGAAGATGAGGCAAGAACCATTGACATTATGCGTATTTTGATGACATATGGCTTTGATCCAATAAACGGCTCGGTTGTCAATGACACACTTTTGAAGAAAAAGAAAGTGAAGGGTGCGATACGTAAATTACTTCATGAAGTGGTGAAATTGAGTGCAATTCCGATTGATCCAAACCTTCCCCCGCCTATCATTAAAAGACCACCACCCAAAGTCAAGCAAACACCACCTCCTCCTAAAAGACGAGTTGGTCGTGATGATGTCGAGATGAAAAAGGGTGATTGGCTTTGTGCAAAGTAAGTTCATATTTTAATACTAGAAATGAAAATGTGTAGTGAAGCGAAATATAAAATTCTGTAGGTCAATATTAACTATTACAATTTTTCATAAATGTTGCCAAATTACCTTGAATGCTAAATTGAATGTTTTTTGTTGGTTTTGATTTAGTTTCATTTAATTTAGTCAAATGGCTTTTATTCAGTTGACCGAGGGACAAAGTAGTAATTTTCAATCATTAACAAATAAGAGATTAAGAGAAAATTCTTTGTAATGCAGTATAGATTGTGGGCTTGGTGTTGATGTTTTCAACATTGTGGTTAGAGGTGATAAAATGTGGGTGGAGTCATATGGGACGGGCTCGGTTAATGGGTCAAACGAGTAAATTTGTTATACGAGTAAGGTTGGGTTGACACCAACCACGTTTTATTTAACAAATAGTTAGTGTGTCAAATATTCTATTATCTCAATAATAATTTTATTTATTTGAATAAAATGATTTAGGAGGTTTAATCTCGGGATGACTTTTGACCCCCGTTTCTTTTTTACCTAACTTTTCCTATTCTTTAATTTTACTCATTTGACTAGTTAGAGATAAAACCTAACCTGAATCAATCCAATCATACGTAAATAGGTCAATATTGCTACCTGTAAATGTGATCTTCATGTCTGATTGCTACTCTACACTATATCCTGTATTCTCTTGAAGAAAATGAGGTTTTGTTTCAGGTGTGACTTCATGAACTTCGCAAAAAACACTGTTTGTTTACAATGTGATGCCAAACGTCCAAAGAGACAACTGCTTCCAGGCGAATGGGAATGCCCCGAGTATGTGAAATATCATCACTAAAATAGTCGTTCTTTTTGTTACACATTTTTAACTTATACGATCATTTGTTTTTTCTAGGTGTAAATTCTTGAATTACAGGAGAAATATGGCATGTTTCCATTGTGAATGCAAACGACCACCAGATGAATTTACTGAAAATCAAATGCAAGAGAGGCAGTTTGGTCAAAGGTCAAGACTTGACAATGTTCCTAGCAGGAAAGAAGTTTCTGATGCATGGAACTTCGATTTTGATGAAAATGAATCTGATGGTGCTGAAGTTGCTGCTTTTGAGTATGCGGATTCTCGAAAATTAGATCAAGATTTTCACGGAACGAGACAAAGGGATGATGCAAGTATGAGCCGACATGATAATAATTCCTTTAGTAGGAGGCCTGTAAGGCCTCAAGAAACAGAATACTCAGGTTTTGGTGGTAAACCGGGAGCCGGGTTTGATGATTTTGATGATGAGGAAGACGACGATGTTAACAATTATGAGTTAGATACAAAACCAAGTAGTTCTTCAGTTAACTTTTCTGATATTGATGTTGATTCTGAGTCTGAAGATGAAAATTTGAATGCTCGCCGCCCAGTTTCTTCATTTTCTTCCCAAAGAAACAAAAGGGTCTCAAAATCTTCTAAAAGATCTTCATTATCTGAGGATGATGGTGTAGATTTTAATTCGGACGATGATCTACCCATTCATCCAAACTGGAAATCTAGTCATGTAGCTGATTTTAGACACAAAAGTAGAGGCAGAATGGGGTCAAAGTTTGGTTCAGATGAAGATTCTGATCTCAATTCTGGTGATGAAGACCTCAGTGATGATGATTTCCCACCTAAACATAAGAGACGGATGAATACAAGGTCAAACGATTATGGGAAAGTCAAATATGACTTTTCGGATGAAGATGATAGGTTCAGCAGAGATAAGTCAAGAGGAAAGAAAGCAATTCCTGATAGAAGAAAAAATCATGCAAAGGGTTCTAGAAATGATTCATATGAGAGTGGTTTACACAGTTTTAAAAACCATAAACAAGAAAAATTCAGTGATAAACAGACTCGATGGTCTAATAAGTCTCGAGGTTCACCACGTTCAGGTTCAGGTGCAGGGGCAGGTGCCGACAGTTATTTAGATCATGAAAGATTTAGCAGGCCGAGGGTCAATGTAAGGTAATCGAGATTTCGGGTTTATGATCATGACCTGCTGAACATGATAGGGACAACATAATGACCCATTCATGGCAAGTCTACCATGGTCTAATGGTTCCTGAGAATGCATTATCCTATCCATTTGTTGGTCTATGAGATGACCTGAGAAATGGATTCAGCAGCGGCTAAAAAAAACAGAGAAACAAAACCTTAAGATGAAATGGGTTCGGGTTTTCGAAGCTTGGAATTAAAGGTTTGTCTTTTCAGTTTGTTACTACACATGATTTTTGGTGAAAAAGTGAGAACCTGTGGAGTAAATGGCTGGTAAGTGACTCATGTGTTAATTTTGGAACAGTGTTGGTTTTGTTATGAGTTTGTACACTTGTTATGAGGGAAATACAACTGTTGACCTCCATATACTCAAATCCCATATCTGTATTCTTACAATTAGTTTATTTTTGATATTTTTCATTTGAGTTTTATAAAAAATGATGAGGTATATGGTTGGTTAATCATTGGTATATTTTTTTTAAGATTAATAAAGGGCTACAAGATCTCGTGCATCGGAACCCATGACTATGGACTTTGAATCCATTAGTATGGAATATTTTCTTTTCCAAGTAAAATACCTTGGTATATGAAAGAGTGAAAACGTGCTTTCGTTGTGGTGGAATAAAAAGCCTTTGTATATTAATGTAAGTATTTAATTTATTCGGAGTTATTAAAGCGGGATCCACTTTTTAGAGAATATGAGTCAAAGCAATAACAAGAGTATTTCTAGTTTCCAGGCAACTTTTGTAACCCGGTAACCCCTTTCTTAGTTTGCCACTTGATTGTTTAGTTTTGTAGGGTTACTAGATTGGATGGATTGTAGTTGGTATTAACAAGAGGGGGAGGGTTATTGAGAAAATAGACATTTAAGTGAAAATGGATAATAAATCCTAGCTATCAATTAGATATTGATCTATCAGATCTCATGATCGTAATACACCCGTTGCTATTCATTGCTGTCGCAATTCATAGTTGGGTTATGAATAAAATGAAGGGTCAAATATAGACCATTCGATCAAATAAAATGAAGGGTCAAATAAAATTAAGTCTCATTCTCACCTAATATTCATTCTCATTTGAACATCCACTTATTGACAGAACATAAATGTTTGACCGCTAAACTTTTGAAAGGGGAAGGAAGTTAGATGTGATGCATCGTATATTAACTTTCAGGGTACATGTACTAACTAAGCAGGAAGTCAAGATGATTAGCGAAAACAGTGAGGATTGTAGGGTTTACTGTTAGTTATACAAAAACTTTTATGGAGATAGGAGTTATGCTTCTAGCGACATCAATCTTAGGTACTTATAACATTTTAAATGAAGAGTATGTTAATCATTTCATCATTTAGCTATTTAAGTGTTTGTAAGTGTGAAAACACCTGCTATAAGTACTTCTAACTACACACATCTTTTTCTCAACTTTTATACTATAGTTACATTGATTTGGTGGAAAGTTGGCTAATCTTAAAATAGTTCATATTTACTTTGTGTCATAGATGAAACACTCGTTCTTTGCATTTCTCAAAATTTGTAAAATATTACGTTTGAACTCAATCAAAGTTGTTAAAATTAAATAGTATAAAAGAAAATAACGTTTAGAACATCTTCCAATACAGTTCACAGCGCCCTTGACTAAACTAAGGAAGCTGGTTCACCTTCTCTCCTCCGTTACAACATAGGTCTGTCGCAACGGTCCTGTAACTGTGGAAAAGGATCATGTGTTTCAATCACTTGAATCATGGCGGATGGGTGAGTAACGCGTAAGAACCTGCCCTTCCCACGAGAATAAGTCATTCTAGACCAAAAATAAATAATCAAAACCAACTTCTTGTTTGAAAAAAAAAACAAATTAAAAATTAAAAATGTTTGAAAATACATTCATCCTTTCAATCCAATGCAATAGCAACTGTTAGGCATCTTTGAGTACTCAATCTTTACCTAATTTGTTTATATCATATTAGGACTAATCTTACTTTAAAGAAGGTAGATTAGTGTTATGATTGTTAGGTTTACTTTTATCCTGTAGAGCAAATGACTTCTGAGAAAGCTTATAACAGTCCTCAAGAGACTCGGCCCGATAAGTTTCTCTCAAGACCTTTGATAGATCAACCTTCCTTGAAGATCTCTTGAATGAAAGCTTGCTACTTATCTCACTGTCTCCTCTACTGCAACATATATCCAATCATTTCAAGAGTCGGATTGTATGTCACATGAACAGTTGGAAACGAAAGGCTCTTATCACTTGTATCTTAAGAAGATCTTGGAAGCACAGCTATAATGCCCTATAATACACTTTACACGTGTCTAATTTTTTTTAGTATATCAAAATATCAAGATATCACACCTTTCATTTAAACATAACAATATGATTTGTTCACCAAAAATTACAAACCATTTCACTATTATTAGAAAAATACTTTTCACAAAAACTTGTCTCTCAAATATACTTTTGATGGTGCCCAGATCATTCTTCTTACATAAAACATTACCTCATGCTTGACATATCTTTAGAAAGATATGTGATTTATTTTTCTACTTTTTCCTCCTACTTATCCTCCTGCTCATAAGATCAACGCATGTGTCAAAATCAATAGAGGAGGTGAGGAAAGAAAATTAGTGAATTCCATATGTCATCTTGTAATGAGTAGGTATAAACTTCAAAATAACTTGAAACAATATTATCAAGTTTATTATTTTAGACAAATTAATTAAAAAAACATTTATTATTTAAGATACGACATTTTTGCTAATGATCTTATGATGATGTCCTTAGAGAAAATTAAAATATTTTTATTATTCTTGTTATTAACAAAATTTTATTTTTGCGTGAATACAAATTACATTCATGCATAAAATATATATCTACAATATATTCTATAGTAAAATACACATAATATTTAAATTACGTAACATATTTACTTTTAATTTAGGGTAAATTGCACGAAAATACAACGAACTATGCTAATATTGTCATTGTATGCAATAAACTTTATTTTGTACTTAAAAATACACATAACTTACAAATTTGGTTCATAGTATGCAAACATAGGTAACTTACCGGTAACCTGACTAAAAATAAAAGAACTTTGGTATCTAAAAATACATAAAACTTTCAAATTTGGTTCATTGTACCAATCGTATATAATGAACAAAATTTGTAAGTTGTATCTTTTTTAGGTACAAATTAAAGTTAATTACATATAATGACAATATGACAAAGTTTTTTATATTTTCTCGTATTTTGTCCTTTAATTTAAATAAAAATATACAGAATATATAGATTAACCTAAGATTGTTATTTTAACTAAAAAGTAACATCAAGAGCTTAACTATCAATATAACTAAAGAATGCCAATTATTTGAAAGAATCGACCTCTAGGCTCTATGGAATGAGATCCAACTAGAACTATAAAAAGAATGTTGAGTCAAAACGAAAAATAGTTTGTACAAGTAGGTTCCGTTTGTTTCGTAGAATTTAAAATAATAGAATTAAATTCTTTTAGGAATTGAATTCCTAAGGAATTAAACTCTTCGTCTAATTTGTTTCACAGAATTTGAAGGAATAGAATGGAATTGAAATCAAATTCCGTGTTGTATTACGTTTGGTAAACTTATTTTTGAATAAAATCTCATTTGTTGGAATATTTACATTCCCTCAAATAATGAAAAGTCCATTCCATAGGTGGGCTAGTTGAAACTAAAATCAATTATATTCCTTTGAATCCTGTGAAACAAACGCGACCTAAAGGAATGAGATTGTGTATCATGTATATTGTTAAAAAAAGGGAAATTAATTCAATTCCTTTCCAATCATATATTTTGTTTAGTTTGTGTATTTGTCGAAAGAATTTTGAATGAAATTATGTCAAATGACCAAACAAACGGGATATAGGAATGAAATGTCATTCCAATCCTTCGACTTTCATGGGATTTCTGCGAAATAAACGGGACCCAAGATTTCAGAGTTGCAATCTTGTTCACAAGACGCAAACACATACGAGTTCATTATTTATGTTCATAAGAAATAAAAAAACGATCGCGTTCCAGAACTGGAACTGCAAAAACTTGAGTATAAGATTTTGAAGCTGCGTACAATCATGTCACATGACATGGGCACACATGACTCAAAGGTTTCAAGTCTTTTAAACTCATAAAAATGGAATGGTATAAAACTGGAAAGATACACAACAAAAGCTAGCCTGAGAAATATCTGTATTTATTTATGAAAAATGGTATATCCTTCTACTTTTCTTTCTTACTTTATCACTTACTCATTACAAGATGACATGTAAAGTACGAATAAGTTGAGTGAGAGAGATGTCTATATTTTATAGGTTATTATTAGGGCAAATTACACGAAAATATAACAAACTATGCCAATATTGTCATTGTATGCAACAAACTTTATTTTGTATCTAAAAATACACACAACTTACAAATTTAGTACATTGTATGATAATATTGCACACAATGATAATATTGTATAAAATAAAATTAATTACACACAATGATAATATTGACAAAATTTTTATATTTTTACGCGTGTAATGATTAATAAAGATCTTTGGGTGTAATAAATTGTAGAATGTAAACTAAAGTCAAGTCACAAGTGGGACTTTATTTGACTTTTGTTAACACTTTGATATCAACAAGGTATTATGTCCGTATGATGTGTCGGGTATGTTAATTGAGAAATAATCATTTTCATACGATTTTAATTTATATATAGTATTATAGATATGATGGTTATTCGAAGGTAGTATACATATATATTATTTAGTTTGATAATTTGATCTACGAAGATAAAAGGTAGAGTTATTTTTTAGCAAATTGTAGTTTATCAAGTAGTTAACTAAACTAAAATAAGTTGTTGTAACTTGTTGAGGTGTGATTATTTCCTAAAAGGGATCAGAGTTATGTACTTTTGAGATTGTATATATAATTTCATTTATCAGTATTTTTAACATTGGATTATTACTCCCCTTTGTTTGTTTTTAAAGTTAAAGACCACTTCTTTTGACATATCAATATGTCCACATTTGTTTGAAGACTTGATTGTCTATTATATATGTCATCAATTGTGATAATATGAAGTTATCATTAATATTGTTAAGAACTAATATATAATTTATTCTAAAACCATGTAAGAAACATGTTAAAAGCTATAAGATTGAAATATAGATCATAAATCATAAATTAATAAGTAAAATGTAAAATTACATGACTAACTTACTCTCCAATTAGTTCATATTTCTCCGGCATATGTAGTTGTATACTTAGACACTTTATGGTGTCATTTGCAATATTATTTTATTTATATATTGTACAAAACTAAATGTATTATTTTAGTATCCATTTCACTTTATTAAATTAGTCTAAGCAATTTTCAATTGTTAATATACCGTCTCGTCCCATGTTGAAATTTCTAACTTGCATAATCTTACATGCTTAACATATTTACTTATAATCTTAGTTTTAAAGTTTTATGCGATCTAATTCGGCCCAAAAGCATATTTAATAGTTGTAGTAATAACTAAAAATAATAATAATAATTATAAGGGCCCTAATCATAATGAAATTATAAATTATGTTATAAGGTAAAATGTAATCTTATATAAATTGAAGGTAAAAAATAAAAATATATTTGTGGTTGAAAATAAAACAATTGAAGATCAAAAGCAATTTTTATAAATTAATATTTTATTAGGGGGTAAAATAAAAATTGGAATAAATAGTGTTTTTTTGTGAATTGATAATAACGAGGTATATCAAGCCCGCGCGTTGCGCTGGGTGATAATTAAAATGATTGTTTAAAGTTAGCATATGTAGATAATATTTATTTTACATGTATCTAGCGCACTTAATGGTTATATTATGTACATAAGGCTACGTAACCTAGTAATGTTATAAGATCAAATATAACTTATATAAACTTTTGGGTAAAATAATAAAAATTTATCAAGGGTTAATAATA
>JAUEJL010076314.1:0-15871 GCA_032274825.1 Drosophyllum lusitanicum | reverse complement strand
AAAAAAAAATTAGAAAACATATCAATCCTGGTCTTGAATTAAAGAGGATAAAAAACTGAATCTAATGGTATTTTTTTTTTGCTAAAATTCTTAAGGATGAATATATTATGACCATTTGAATGTTTAGTAGGATTTTTTTTTAAAAAAAATGGAAGTTTGGAGGTTTGAAGGAGGGGGAGGCGTGAGTGTTAAATTGTAATTCAGTTTCCAGTTTTGCCCTTACCCTTGATGTCACGTGTCATCGTCAGGTTTGTTCTTTAGGTTTTATGAATAAGTAAGGTTTTATATATAACCTCACCCTCTATATCTATCTATATATATATATATATATATATATATTGTACGTACATGTAGAATTACTAACTCAAAATGTTTTCTAATAAGTTTTCTTAAATACATTCGGTATAGTAGTAATCACGACAAATTCTAGAGGCAAAGAAAAAATATTATAACATTTGTATTTTATTACGTTATTTTCATTATTATTATTATTATTATAATAATAATTATTATTATATTAACCGATGATAACATTACAACCACCAACTTAATTTCGATGTCGGATAAAAAATTAAATGTTTAATAGAAAGTGGGCGATTGACAAAAGTCGCCACTTGGGCATGATCCATAGTGGATATTTCAGTCATTTTACGAAGTCAATTTTGTTTTTTGTTTTTTGTTTTTTTGTCTTCTGTTGACTAGGATTTTTTTTTTCTCTGTACGTTGAAAGTGCTTTACAAAAACAATATTTTCTTTTTAAAATAAAACTTATAATTAGGTGTATAATATAGAAATAAAACTCTTAACTTTTTTCTCCGTACGTACATATTTGATATTTTCTAGATAATATTAATATTAACAGGAAATTAAACATGTAAAGGATATAGAAAAAACAAAATACAAAAAGAGCTAAACCTCTTAAGACTGTTGTTTTAATGTTTTGACAATTTAGCTTTAATATAATTCAAAATCAGACCTGCAATCAAAATAAAAATTTCTAAAATGCTACTACGCTTTCTGAAAAAGAATAAAAAACACCGAATAGTTTTTGACCTATCTATCAGTATAGGAGTTAGTAAAAAGAGGAATCAACCTTTAGATTATGGGTTATAATCTCGATAAAAGATGTAGAATTAGGTGGGTGAGGTGTGTGCTTAACTAAAGGCTACTACTACCGATTCGAATAAGTAAAAATGTTTGGGAATAAGCAATTTAAACGAGTAATTGGGGTTTTCCATTTTTAGCTTTGGAAATATATGATATTTAGAAGAAATGGTGAACCTATAAATCACGGCTTACATATAAATATATACTAGTTACGTCACGGCCCACAAATATTAATGTTAGTTGTTTCACCGTTTGTAATACGAACTAAAACTACAAACATCATCATAATAAAAAAAAATTAGAGTTACAGTAATAGTTATTGTTGCTAATCTCATATGAGAATCTGAAATATGAAAATTAATAATTTGATACAGTAGGCAAAGTATGGCAAACAACAAGTTTGCTTCCACAGGCTTTCTTGAACTATTTATGCCTCTATGCATATGCATATCCATGTTCAAGAAACACACGACGACTGCAGATTTGATATACCCACCAATATCTTTTTAGCTTTCCTTCAAAACTGTTTACATTCAACTTTAGTACTCTGTTTTCATAAGTAAAAAGAGGTTTGTTTTCTTTTTCACACAAGAAATACTTCAAAAACTTGGCATGCTTATCGACGTTCAATTAAAAGAAACAGAAGGACTTACTTGATTGATGAGGAGAGTGGTAGTGCAGGAAGAGCTTTGTAGAAGAATCCAAGCTGCTTTTAATGGAGAAAAGGAGATCAAGAGGGATGGGCATGCCAGAAATCATGTATTTGTAAACAAGTACCTGGTGTTCTAACTCTTGTCATTGACCTAATGTGAATGGAAACCTAGAATTGTCATTCCTTACTGTACTCATCATGATTTCTATTTCAGATCACCAAAAAGGTGAGGAATGAAGTTGTTTACTTTTTCCGATCAAGAAAAGGAAGGAAGAGGAGGAGACATAGCGGTTCTCGGAAGAAGTAGGAGGTGGAAGCAATCTAAGGACCGTCGTCACAGGTAGGTAGGTAACGTGAAGGAGGAAGGAGAAACGGTGAAATCCACCAGCTAAAAGAAGTAGGTGCGTGGCCGACGTAGGAGACGTATACGTGTTTAACAAAGAGGCATAAGGAGGATCTGTATTATAGATAGATATGTAATAACATAAATATCCACAATTGTCATGGCATGCTCGGAGCCCAAAGCAAATATACATAAAGTTTGGGTTTCTTTTAAAATTGCGGGATGTGTTTTTGCCAGTCTCCTCAAATTTTACTCCGTTGAATACTGTAGGTGTTGTTTTGGTTACTTAATTAATCATGAAAACTTGACATAAAGTTACCAATGTGAAAGTTTTAGATCGAAAACCCAAAATGATAAAACTTCAAGTTATGGGACTAAACAAAAATGGAAAAACAAATTAACTCGGCATACTCATCTTGATTTAGTTATTCACACATGAATATTTTGAACGCACCTACATATATATATTTGAAGGTGCATTGACTTTGCTGAATATGAGTTAAAATGAAATACGATCTGAACTTAACATGGATAAAGCGAAAGAAACGTAACCGAACTCGGAACAAAATTAAATGAGGCCAAGATGGATTAACATGAAAATGACATGACCAAACCCGGCCTCTCAACTAATACCTTAATTTTCCAACGAGACGACATAAAACTTAATATGTAGCCTATATCAATATATCATGAGATATTGGTTAGATGAATATATAAAGATATTGAGATAAAAATACTAATCTACCCTTCAATATCTCATGAGAAAATTAATACCGGTTCTGTTTGTTAATAGATATAAGAATTAAACAAATCAATCTCCATCCCACTTGGTGTCCAGCTTGTGACAACAACGAAGAGAAGAATCACCATATTTTCGTGATTTGTAAATTGAATTGAAGTATTAGAATTTTTTGGTAAAATACTAGCTATCCACGTTTTACATACCTTAGACACTTCAACTTAAAAAATTCCTCTTCTTTGTTTTTCTCTCTCTCCTCTCTCCTTCTTTCTCTCTTTCTTTCCCCCCTCTCTCTCTCTTCCGTTATTCCAATGCCAAAAAACATCAAAAATTTTGATACCCAAAAGTGAGGGTGATGTTCATATTAAGTGTATGTTTGGATCACACCCTGTGCTCTCAGCTATCAACAATCGAAACATGATCGACAATTTTAAGTCAAAAGGATGAATTATGTAGAGAGACAAAGACACATGAAACACGTTTCCTTGCATTTCTTATTTTGGCAAGAAAAATATATGATCAGTACGTACACATCTTATACGCCATCCATTTATATATACTTCTTCAGTATAAATAATAATCATGTCATCATCTTAACATGATTTCTTAATTAACAATATCAACATTGAGTTCAATTCCTAACACATCATCATCATCATGAACTACTATAATTCATAAGTCACACTCCTACCTATTACACATTCATATAATAAGTTAATATATTTTCAACGTTTTTGTTAAAAACAACTATAAGCAATTAACCTTATAAGATACCACCTAAGCTAGCCACTCAATTTTTTAACTAATGATCGAGCATCCCATACCTAACTAAACCAAACTTCATTTATAAAAATAAATCTCTCTCTCTCTCTCTCTCTCTCTCTCTCTCTCTCTTCACAACATAATTTACAAATAAACACTCACATGTTATTAATTAATCACCACATTCCAATTAATATCATTACGCAACACTAATGATGCTATCCCCATTGCTACTATTAAAGCTACCTGTAGACATTTCTTGAAATGTGGTCAGCGTGTGTTTTGTCGTCGACGACGGAGATGATTGTTGGTCAGCGGACGTTGATGGCGTGGAGGTTGAGAGGTTTAGCGTTAAGGGCAATGGAGGACGTTCGTGGTGATCAACAGTGGTGCCTAAATTGAGTTTAGCCATTTTGGCCGATGGGGGTACGGGGATTGGAGGCATGAGATATCCCGAGGTCTTGGTTACTTGTTTGATTGTAGGTGCACATCCCAGTGTTAAGCTCTCTATCGAATTATGATCTCCGGGGAGTTGTAGTCTCGTTGGAAAAGACGACATAGGGTATGTCGTGGGCTCGTGTTTTAGATTTTGCGGTGATTTTTGATCGTCTTCCATTGGCGGGTTCATGTACTGGAATTTCAATAACAAGAAATGAAGTATTAAAGTATATACAATATATTTAAAAATTTAAGAATAGTACCAATTACGTTGAATTAGTTAACCTATTAATAAGGGTTTCCAACCGCAGCCAACTAATCTAAGAGCGACCATCGGCTTTGTAAATAGCCCAAAGACATCACGGGTGAACACCCGTCGTCACAAGTGGGAATTTGGTTGATCTTACAATTCGAACTCGATACCTCTAGATATCTACACTTAAAGACCAAACCCTTTACTATATCTCAACCCTTGTGGTTTGTGTAAACTACTTATATATAGAACAAAGTGAATAACTGGTATCCAAACACTTACTATCAAGGCAAATTAAACATATACAATATGAATATATTTGAAGATATCCATATTGCGTTTGATCGATTACACAAATTTGGGCAATGATGGTTTATCTACTTGTTTTTCTTTAATTAATGCAAACAAAATCTATTCTTCAAAAGAAAATATTAAATACTGGCACCCCTCAATCAATCAAATGTATTTAAAAAAATCAAGTGAAAATAATTATGAATTAGATATTGCTAATTATAAATAACATATATCTATAGAGATTTAAATGTCATATAGTCAACATGTAAACACCCATCATTAAAGCGAGCTAATTAATTTCCAATATATGGTAGACACATTAAAACAAATAGGATTTATTTTATTAAAACAAATAGGATATATATATAAGGGAGAGTTCAAACGAGAACTGTTTTTTGTACGAGAACTGTGATAATCAATATTAGCATTTGATTAAAATTAATCAATGACTAAGATTTTTTGACGGCTCATTAATGCTTCATTAATGACTTATTAATGGCTCATTAATGACGCATTAATGAGTGTTATTTCGAGAAAAATCAAGCCTCGCAAATTAATGACGGCTCACCCGGACGCAATTCACGATTGGGTAAATATATAAATTACCAAAATACCCCTATTAATGAATCATTAAAGACGTTAAAAACAGTTCTCGCATGAAAAACCGTTCTCGTTTGAAGTTTTGCATATATATATATATATATATAAGAAAATCATTGTTGAAAAACTTTCATAAATAAAAATCCAATTAACCAATCAAAATCTTTCATTTCTTCAATTTTGACCAAAAATTATAATTTTGACTTCCACAATTAGAATGATCAATTTGCAAGAGTATGTGGAACAATTATGAGGTAGCTATATGAAAATTTATATGGGGTGTTTGTATAAATTATATATTTATATTTAATTAATGTATTTAATTGTATATGCTTATAGTTTTTTTATAACTTTTAATGTATAAAATTGGTATAAATATAATTACACAAGTCATTATTCTCTCGAAATAGTCTATGATAAACGAAAGATAAAGCAAATATATTTTGTGTTTGGATTTGAATAAATCCTGTAATTCAAATCAAGTTTCTTGGATTATCCTATATCTGAATTCGTGATACCCAGGTAAAAGGGTCGAATTATAGATTACGGAAAGTGTATTAAACACGATTTATGAAATTATCCAAGTTATATATTGTTATTCTTTACCTTGTAAAAACCCTTTCCTCCAACATAGCGATAGTCCGGTTAACCTCGGTTAACGGAATGCTCGGTTAACCATCCATGAACTCCCCTACCTTTAATTAGATGCTAATATTATGTAAATGTAATAGTGTTTCACTTAAAAATTTCATTTTTGATCTAAAAGTTCGGGGTCATTGATATTTCTGTTAACATTTTGTTGGAGTCGTTAGAAACTCATGAGAAAATTGTTTTAAGGCTAAAGTTAGTGGTCGAGGCCGGGGTGGTTACACCATAATACAGGGGCGTCTCGTAAATTTTTTAGACCCTGTGGGAAGAGGAAAAATGGCCTCTTTTACACACACATAAATTTTTTTTTACTAAAACTATGATATTTGTTATATTAATAACTAAAACAAAAAACGATAGTATAGATACTTAATCCTACATAGTTATATAAATCATGAAGTTCTCATAAAATTATTAGAAGCAAAGTTATGAATCAACTTTTTATAATCAATTCCCTCCTAGATATCGTTCTTAATAACTATCGTTTTCGATTCATTAAGTCTTTCTTGTGACATTTTGGTCAATAAGAAAGATGTCAACAACTTAAGTTTTCGGAAAACTTGTTTATGCAATGTCAACGTTATTCGAATAGTCAACAAAACTTTATATACAATAATTGTACTAGGAAAACAATCAACTTGTATAAGATATTTTAACACATCATTAGGTTTGATAATTTCACCGGGTAAAAACGTGTGAAGCAGTTTCAACTTCATATAAAATTCATTTGCATCAAGATCTAATCGTCCATCATAGTTAAGTGTGGTTTCAACCCGACTACAACATTACTTAAGAACTTTGTCAACAAATCCTTAATATATATTTTTAGGGCTTATAGAATAAGTATTTCAAATATGAGTTTCCTAGTATTTCTATTACATTAAGTGGATTTTAAAAAATTATAACATTATATCTATATATAATATATGTATATAAATATTTGGACCCCCTCTATAACGTGAGCTATGTACGGTCACACCTCCTCAAAGACACCCCTGCCATAGAAGGTTAAAGTTGGACTTTTTTTTCACAAATAATATAGTTTTTAAAAAAATTAACAAAACTAATGTATTTTTTTTTCTTTTTCACTTCTATAATATTCGGGGTTTCAAATGTCGGGATGTTTGAAAATTTTTAAAAGAACCCGATTTTTCAAAAGTCGGTAACTTTACCTCTTTTATAGGTGTTTGACACTTGTCACACAATGGATAAACCCGACTTTTCAAAAGTCGGTAACTTTACCTCCTTTGGCACTTGTTACACAATGCATAAACCGACTTTTCAAAAGTCGGGATCTATTAAAAATTTCCAAACATCCCGACTTTTAAAACCCCGAATATTGTAGAAGTGAAAAGAAAAAAAGGCATTAGTTTTGTTAATTTTTTTAAAAATTATATTATTTGTGAAAAAAATGGTTATAGTTGATGGAATAAACTTGAAATGTTTGTTGGTATTTAAAATTAACTTGTGGAGCAAATAGTAGTCTTCACATTAAAATCATAGGAAAAGTTAACATAGTCGCCAAAACTTGTTTGCCCAAAATATTTTTAGCGAAATCATTATGGTGGTTGAAAAAGTCATCGGGAATTTTAGCGGAAACATTAAAGTCATTGAAAAATTTATGGGAATGTTAGATGACCGAAGAAACTACGTCATTGGAAAATTTCACCAAAAACTGTCTAAACGTATTGATTGATTAACAAAAGTGCTATAACTGTGGGTAGAATGTAACATCGTATTTGGACAAAACAACTTGAGATCATTATGATACTTGAACGAAGCGTTATTGCATTTTTGTGACCTTAATGCTAGTGGTGAAACGTGAAGATCATTTTTGGGAGTGACAAAAGGTAATAATTTTATTTTGAGGGGGTCACTTTTAAATTTTTTTTAAGATACAAATATTTTATTATATAAATTATAGTAAAATATTAATCAAACGAAAAGTTTTGAAAGGGCCACAACCCTCCCAGTCCCTATTAAGTATCTCCCCTCTGCTGCTTAAATGATTTTATAAACATTAAACAATAATTTAAGATTACTAAAAATTTAAGAAAAACGAGGAGATAAACAAGGAAATGGTGATTTATTTAATACGTACATGTGTGAAGGACCATTGAGTGCAACAATCTTGGGTGACCGAATTCAAAGTTTTGATGAAACCACCGTATATATGATCCAAAACGTAATTAATTTACTCTACAAAATAGTTAATTTATGTTTTACCTCGTTAAGTATAGCTTATAAGCTATAGGATTTTGGAAAAATGCTCTCTAACCTTAACATCATGTTCTCGAGTTTTTTTAGCAAAGAAAAAAAAAGATTTAGGAGGAAAAGCGTAAAAGTTGTGTTCTCGATTTCAATTAACGAAAAGAAATGAGAGGAAAAAAAATAAGAGAATTTGAAAGGAAAGGATTTCCTTTCCTTTTTTCTCATTTTTTAACTTCAGGACAAATCTTAAAAGGTTACGGGTTCTGTGTTTAGCTATTAAAAGAAGAGTTAATTGGTCAAATAGTCTTTTAACTTAGTTATTTCTACCGATTTAGTCTTTTAACTTCAAAAGTGATGAAAACCGTTATTTATAAATCATTTTGTGGCGATAATAGTCCTTACTAACGGATTCCGTTAGCCATCTGTTAAATCAGGGGTAGTTGGGTCTTTTTAACATCTTTTCTAATTTTTTATAATAAAAACAATATTTAATCTTTTTTAAATAAAAAAATATATGCTCTCTCTCTCTATATATACACACAAACTCTCTCTCCCTCTCCATACACACACACACTCACTCACTCTCAGCTCACCTCCCTCTCCCTCCCCCTCTTAATTACCACCGCCCCCACCACCACCTTCTGAGCATTGCCATTGCCTACCGCCGCCGCCACCGCCGCCGACTCTCTCTCTCTCTCTCTTTTTCTCACTCTCACTCTCGCACTCCCAAGACCACCACCCTACCACTTCACTCGGCCACCAAAGAAAAGCATGGCCACCACCACTTCATCATTGCCACTTCACCACCACCGCCGCCGCCACAAAAAGTAACTTCAAATACGAGAGGATGAGAGAGACGCGACTCGCAAGGAGCCGAGCATGAGAAAGACATGACTCGCGAGGATGGGAGACATGAGAATAAGAAAGCATAACCATACTTCAAAGCCAATTTACAGTAAGTGCTTTTGCTTTCTTGATTTGTAGAGTTGCAAGAAACACCAAGAACTTCATAAGGGTCTCTCTGTATTTCTTCCCCCTTCTTCCCAGATTTTGATCTATGAGCAAGCACTTCCAAGAAAATGTTGAATCTCAACCTAAAAACCCCAAAATGTCTCAAAGAAAAACTACTATCTTTGTTTATAGAAATGAAATTGTTCTGTGCTACTACGCTACTACACAATTGACACTTCATCATGTATTTACTAAAACCAAATAAATACCACAAACTAAATACAGATACGCATGGTACATAATATGGAGAACAATTGCGATTCCCATGTTTCTGTCGAGCATTACAAATTGTTGAACTAATTACAAGCTACAGATTTGCGTTACTCATACACATCCATTGATTTCTCTAATTTGCAATTATAAATAGACACACACACACACACACTATTCTTTGATTTCATCTATGGAGTGAGCTGATGTTTCCAACCTGCTCATACCAAGAACCCGCATGCACACACGTGGTTATTCCCTTCCTTTCTTTCGATCGACTAGAACAACCAGCAATCCCATCAAAACAAGTGCTTTTAAAGTTCTTTGTATTCCAATCATCAAAACAAACTTGCCCACCTCAACTAATTGTGTTTCCAAGATGATTTAGTAACTCAATCTACTGATTAAACTCTCGGTTTCAAATACCCATTCGAACATATGCAAGTTTTAAAATAACAATAACAGAATCGAAGGTTTATGCTATGAATGCTCGTCTTTTACTTGTAGGGATCCAAGAACATTACCTGGTGTATTTCTTCCAAACTGATCAACTGATGCAACTTAGGTCGGTTCTTCCCTTGCTCATCGATAGCACACACATACACCGGGTACTCCGATTTGAACCTTCGTTGATTCGAGCTGTTATAGGCATAAGACTCCTAATGTTTAATTGCACTTTAATGGCACTTTCGAGGGTCTATCTCTTGTTTCTGCCACCGACTCATCGCACCTCTTGACGAGAAACAAAATCCAATGAGCCCATAAAACCAGTTCATAAACCCTTTAATTTGTTGGGTGGGCAGGGCTCCCTCGTAGTGGTGGTGGTGGTTACCGGCGACAGGGGCAGCGGTGGTGATTTGCCAGAGAGTGTGTGTGGGTGGTGGTGGTGCTTACTCAGGGGCGATGGTGGTGGTTTGCAAGAGGGAGATAAAGAGAGAAATTGTTATGAATAATTATGGAATAGATGTCCTTATCCCTAATATTAGATAAGATATGTTAGAAATATGTATTATCCTAATTAAGATATTTGAATCTTGGATACTTATTCCTTATCTATTGTACTCCTATAAATATAGGATTGCCTAATGAATAAGATTAACTTTTTTCTCTCCATTCTCTTTCTCTTGTTCTCTCTATATTCACAACACGTTATATGTAGATTCAACAATAATTACGGTATTAAGGTCGGCTAAAGGAAAATAAGAGTTTTAGCAACCAAGGTAAGTGCTCCATCGCAAATTATCTTTAATTATGCATGATAGTTAGTTTAAATTTAAAAAGAAAAAGAAAAAAGAGATAGATGCAAATTAATTCGTTATACTCTTAACCAACGTCTGTTTGTTCTTTTTAATTCATAATAATTTTTTTTTCTGATGACTCGCTTCCATTAAATCAAAAGCGTTCATGGTGCTGCTAATAGGTATTCTTTAAGTTTGTTTCTTAACAAAATAACTATATGATAATCATGTTTCTTTATATTTGAATTATTTCCATTATGCTAGAAGTTCGTATACGTATCATTGAGATTTTTCTTATATTGTCATTAATTAATTGAGATTAGTTAAGAAGATGAGAAACTTGGTAGTATATATATAATATATTGATGATATTGATATTGATTTAGGTGATTAATGATTATTATTATATTATCATGTGTAAAGGTTACAATTGCTTAACTGACAATCATTAAATTATTATATTGAAAAAGTTAATTTTTTTCCCGGATTGCCATTATCAATTTTCTTGGAATTGAATATACATATAAATTCAAAACATTTGACTGGTCTATTTTAAAATTAACATTTATTTTACTTAAGCAAAGTTTACGCATATCAATTATAGTCTGTCTCTATTTGTTTCACTATATATGATGATTGTTTTAAACATTAACTCATAAAAAAATGTATGAAATCAATTTACGTAAAATAAAATAAATGTTCACAAACAATATTTTTCTGGTCGTCATAAGGTGTGTGGCGCGCACTCTTGGTGTGCAATATGTGTTCTATGTACCAATTCAAATTGATTATGGGCTTTTAATATATTTACGTATATTAGCTTAGTCTTTTAACATATGCGTTTTAGCTATTTGTTTTTTATTAGTGTTATATGTCGAGATGCACCTATATGCTAATTGTTTTATATATTTTAAACCTTATTATGGTTTTGTTGTTATGCTTTTATAAACTCATGAAAAATGATTTCGTTCAAGATGCCGACATGAAAATATTGTTATAAAAGTGTGAGAAAGTTTAGAGACTTAATATGAACATGTTAGTATGCCCGTATATATGCATGTTTTTTAATGAGTGAGGCATCAAGATATTTTACTTAAATGTAAGATTCTATGTTATGATGGTATGCTGATTATTAAATGATTTGTTTAAAAAATTATATCTTATCTTGCTAGAGTTACTTACATAAATGACGTAATATTAATAAGATATATATATATATATATATATATATATATATATGATGTGTCGAATAGATACAAATATAAAGTTATTTATTTGAAAAATTGCAAGAGATATTCCCTTTAAAGCTAATTGTAAATGAATACTTCCAAGTTTGAAAGAATTACTCTGTAAACCGAAATAACTCGACCATACGTATAATTTCTCTTGAGTTGATATTTTATAGAGAGAAGACTATATATGTGAAATATATCATGTATCTAATAGATACTCATATAAAGTTATTTATTTGAAGATTTTATGACAAATACATGACACCCGAAGTTATGATGTTTCATATAGCTCATTGTAAATGAATTCATCTAAAGATCGAATGCTTTATTCTATAGCTCTATAAGTGGGAATAAATCGGTCATATTCATAATTAATTTTCAGTTGTTACAATATAGAGAGAAGGCTATATATAAGAAATATGCTAAATGCAGTTCTAAATTGATGTTTGCTTTTGACCGAGTAAACAATGAGCAAAACAATAAACTTTTAATATAAAACTCGTCTTGTTAGCTTCATTACATTCCCAGAATGAATGCAATAACATGATAATATATATAAATATGATGGTAATCGACCTAGTCGAGATAATTATCTTGGTACACGTGTTAAGAATATGATTTGCCAACAGAAATAGCATGATAATTGACGGGTATATAAGTTAAATAAGGGGTCGAAAGTATAAAAATGTCACATAAAATATATGTTAGTTATGGGTGCAAGAAATCATTGGAATATTGGATGCATTTTGGAAAGCTAAACAATTAATATAGTACTATCTAAAAGCTTTTATTAAAGAAAAATTATTGTTATATTCACATGATTCGTTTAGCTTATATATATGATGGTGACTCATGACTTAATCATATATAATATTATTTGATGAACTATTGATGGTTATTATAATATTGATGGTTTGATGGTTATTATATGTGTTCTATAAATAGTAAAAATGTGCTACCGCAAGACAGTTTTCCTACTTGGTAATGTTGCTATATATAATAGTGCAAAATAAATCAAATGCTCCAGAAGAGCTATAATAAATTGTCACTAAGGAAAAACTTTAAAAGTCATAAAGTATTATTTTCTTTTGTATTCTTTTACACAAAGATTAGTGAAATTGAATCACATGTTGTCTTTTATTGACCTTGATTATTTTATTAACTGGCATGACCGGTTAGATCATCCCGGAGTCAATAATAATGTGAAAATTTAAAGAAGAACAAGAAGTTTCTCCAAAGTATCAATTTTGTATATTTTGTTTGCTCACACAGGAATTGATTTATAATCTACGAATATATATACAGTAAGGACAATTCCTTAATTTTCTGAAAATGTGCAATGAGATATATGAAGGATTATATGTCCATCTTATTAACCATTTAGAGTTTTAAACCGATGCATCGTCTAAATGGTTATCAAAGTCGCAACATGAAGTTTGCGGAGATTAGTGGTTTAAAGTAATAATATTGAGAACTCATTGCTCCATAATATCATTTTTCATATTTGATAAATTGCTTCTCATATGTTTAGTGATTATTGAAATATGTGCTGAATGATATATGTTTTATGTTCATACATAATTTGTTTTTCTTAAAACGTTTGCCAATCGCCTTCAGTCGATTACGGTATTGTAGTACTGAACACCATATGTTATGCTAACACATGAATTGCTTTTATTGAAACGCTTACCATGTGCCTTCGGTTGATTGCAAAGCAAATAATCATAATGAGCAAACCTTTTAGATTCAATTTGGGGTCATGTTATTTTACATATATATAGTAAATCACATCAAGCCAATACATTATGATACCTTACCATTATAATTGGTTTTTGGTCAGGAACAAAATATTTCTAATATGAGTTTTCTTTTACTCCACCACAACATACAATGATGAGACTTCAAAAGAATGTTAGGAATATTTCATTGAGTATGGATCCCCCTTAATAATATTTAAAGCCATCAATAGTATTTTTGCAATGAGTTGATTTTGACTATTTTGAATCAAACATCCTAACATTCAGCGGAGAGGATAAGCAGCTATGATTAAATTGATTTGATTTGAAATGAATCAAGGATCCTCATTCTAAAGAATAGAAACTAGAAGTTCTAAAAATAATTCATTACTAGATTTAGTAAATCCAGACATGTTTACTAACCTAAAGAATGTGACTAGATCACATATCCAGCTGCTAATGCTCCAAGTAAGATTTATACCCCAGAAGGATAGTTGTTAATAAGAGTCTATGGCACGCCTGAAGCGTGGTAGACTAATCAATTCCAAATACGTACACACACACACACATATATATATATATATATATATGTGAATATTCCTCGAAAGAAAAAGGAGCAATAAATTAATATGGTCAATCGAGGATATAAAGACCCCAAGTGAATCTTCTGAAGAGATACTAGACATGAATGTTCCAGAAGAACCTCAAGTACCTGAAAATAATGAGATCTCAACAAATATATCATGTCTAGAAAAGAATAGAATCGAAACAAATTCGACGTCGTTAATTCTTATTATATAAGATAGCGCTAAATATTATGATTGGAAATGAGGATCTTGAAAGCATACCTGCCCGGAAGTGCAGAGATAAAGATGATTGACCAAAATAGAAAGACGCATGCAATTAATGAAAAATCAAAGTCCCGAAAGGTGTGATATGTTTGGGACATGAAGCATATACACAAAAGGTGAAATATTGTGGTCTTTGTTGGAAAGTGAAATGAGAAATAAAGTTATGAGTTACAAACAATGAATGGTGGCACAAGGTTCCACAAAGACTTATATTCTCGTGTGGTGAAGATAACTATATATATTATAGTCTGGTAATATGAAAAAAATGTTTGATTTGCGTCTACTAGATATTATTAGAGCTCAATTGATAATGAGATGCCTTAAAAGGTATAAGTTGTTTAATCATATATGTTACTATATAAAATGCCTGGAGCATATAAGAAAAGTTCTCGAGAATACTGTTGAATCGAATTAAAGTTGTTATACGGGCTAAAATGAAATGAGCGTATATGATATAATTGCCTTAGTGAATATTCATTGAAAAAATGTTATGATTTATTTACTCATGGATTTTTGTGAAGAGATCCGAATCCGAAGATGATATAATTTCCATGTATGTTGATGATTAAAATATAATTGAAATTCCTAGTGGAATTTCAATGGTAATTAAATATTGAAAGACCTATTGAAATGAGTGATTTTAGAAAGACGAAGTCTTCTTTTGTTATAAATCTAATGCCTTAAGTATGAAATCCTTGTGCACCACCAAAAAGAATATATAAAAAGGTGTTGAAGATATTGTATGGATAAATCACATTACTATGTACTTAAAAGATTATGAGGTCACTTGGCATTGGATGACCCTTTTATGACTTCTAAAAGGTGGCTAAAAGATTCTTGGTCCAGAAGTACCATATTTAAAAGTCACTCGGGTCATTAATATTTCTCGCTAGTCATAGATGACATTATATGTTATTTTTATTGAATTTATTAGCGAGATATAGTTCGTGTCCAAAAAGAGATAATATAATGGAATAAAATGAATATTCTGATACCTTTAAGGTATGAAGGACACGAGTTTATATTTGTAACACCGCTTCCGAAAACAGTGAATTTACTGAAAATTCAAGTTTGTAACCCGCGTGGGTCCCTTTTAAAATCATAATTATGAGATTGAACAGCGGAATTTACTTTCAAAAGTTACATCAGATATTACAACATGACATTCTGAAACAACTGTTTGGTGTTACCTAACACAAGAACCGACCATAAACGACAAATATCTACATCATACAAAAGTGTTCCATTCCCAAAGGGTACATAAACATCTGTAAGCAACCCGCCTCACCAGACCTTGTAATCTTTACCTGAAAAAAAGGCAACGTAGCACCATTAGCTACACAACATAGCTAGTGAGTATTAACTTATCATAAGCATCAATAAAGCAAGTCATACAACACAAAGGCGATCAGTCATTGCTATCTTATCACATTACGGTGTGCTGACCAGATCAGTAAAAGTCATGTCTCGCAGGGTAATCAGTCCCGCTCAACAACTCAGACTGGGGAATCAGACACAACCAACCGCGCTGGTGGGGGAGCATAAA
>JAUEJL010076303.1:0-15872 GCA_032274825.1 Drosophyllum lusitanicum | reverse complement strand
CATCGAGTGTCAAAGTGGTGAGTACATTGGATGAAAAAGGTTGACACGGCATTGCATATGGCTTTAAATTTAGGTTTCCAAAGGAATCAAACCTCGATGTGACTTCTTTAATGTTTCTTGTCATTGCAAAACCGACCCATGTGTCAACCATTGAGGCAGACAAACCGTGGAGTTCATAGTATTTAATTGAAAGATTGAATCTGTTCAATGTAGATTCCGAGTGTAAGCTTAGTATTCGATCTACCACTTCTACAAATTTCAATCTTATAACTTGTGCACGGTCGGATGAGGAAGAAAACTATGGTGATACTGGCCATGTTTTGGACAAATGTGATTTCTCATGATTTTGCCTTCTATCTCATCTTGGTCAAAAACGAGAAATGTTATAAGTGTCCAGAGGTTTTAAAACCTCTTCCAAACTGTGCTCATGGTTAGTCGGGACTCTAAGGGGGTGTTTGATAGAGAGAAAAGAAATGGGGTGGTTTCTCTTGTTTGGGAGAAATGCTTTTGATTTTGGGCGGAGAAATGGTTTGTCCAGCCATTTCCCTTTCTTCTCTTCCTTTGTATTTTCATTTCTTTACAAATTGTGGAGATAGGGAGAAATGGCATCTGGTTGCGATGTGCCTACCTAAACCCTAAACCAGCGAGGCAGCGATGCTAAATCATCATCTGATGCGATGTGTTTCAGGCGAGGTGGCCAACGCCACAGCCGTCGTCGTCGTTTGTTGCGACTGAACCCTAATCGCCGCCGCTGCCATTTGATTGAACCCTAATTTGTTGTCGTCGTCTGAAGCGATATGTTTCCAGCGAGGCGGCCAACACTGTAGCCGTCGTATAACGTGTGCACAGTCTGGATGAGGAAGAAAAACATGGTGATACTCGCCATGTTTTGGACAAATGTGATTTCTCATGATTTTGCCTTCTATATCATCTTGGTCAAAAACGAGAAATGGTATAATTGTCCGGAGGTTTTTCAACCTCTTTTAAACTGTGCTCATGGTTAGCCACGACTCTAAAGGCAAAAAGTAGAAAATATGGAGTAGAACATCAATAGGCAACAGACTTATATAAACAGCTTCAGATCTATGCCGTCTGTGTCTGCTTTGTCTATCACTTTTGTTGTTGTGTACCACGAGCAACACTTCTCATTTCCTGTATGTCTTTTTTATTTGTATTCAAGTATAGTGAATATATTAATTAGATTGACATTTGTTTTTCACCTTGGATTGCTGTAAGTTTGGAATACATAGAATGAAACTATGGGTACAAACATAGTTAAACTCATGGAAAGACAAAGTGAGGTAGTAAAGACAAAGTGAGGTAGTAAAGTCATAGGGAAGGTGAACGGGTCGACCCAATCCAACAAAAACCTGTCATTCACGTATTTGGGGACATATGGGAGTAAGTTTAATATGATAAGATATTCTATAAAATTGATATAAGAAAGTATTTATTGGATATCTTGATTACATACACACATCACACAAAGAGAAACCATCTTTAAACATTTAATTTATGTGGGTGTAGATTAGTGGCTGGAATCTGCATAAATTTGGAAGTTCACAAAAATGGAAAAATGGTTATGACACACAATTATTTCCGAGGAGGATATATCTTTACAGAAGAGATTGCTATGGAAATGGGATAAACAACCATTCATTAAAAATAACTTCTAAATAAATGAAATTGAAACTTAATATCAAGGAACATCACAACCTTCCTCATTTCTTTTGCAAATGATAGACAATGCCTATATCCCTTTCTTGAATTAGAATGGTCAATGTAAAGTGCGTGGAGTAGATATGTAAACCGACATTGAACTAATTCATAAATACACACAATTACCATTAAAGCTCACAAATTAAATTAAAAGTAACAAGTTTTACCTAAGAAAACAAATTGAATTTCCAATCTAGTCTTTCTTGCATTATAGTTACAATAGTGGTGCAATTAATTATTTATCCAGGATTTGAATCACGGAAAACTTAAATCTATCGAACAAATTCTTATCTAGGGCTTGAATTTGGGGCAAAAGAAATATTTGGAAATTAGATTATAATATTTCTAATAAAGAACAAATTACATACCTTGGGACCTTAGAAAGCAAGTTTGAAAAGCATGGATCATTGCTTTGAGGTAAAGTGAGGGAATGGAAAGGAGTTGGTAGATGCGTTACATTATGAGAGCTGTGACGCAAGCGGCTATAATGAGATTATAGTAGGGATGGGAGTAGAAAAGAGATGGACCGTATATAAATACCCTTTTTATTATCAAGTGAGAATTAATTACGGCCTCATATGAGTCTACATAGCCCAATGCCCCAATGTGATTGTAAATGATTGTAAATTCCATTGTATGCTTGTCAAGTCATGAATTAATCCCCTTCCTTTTATCTTATTATGTAAATTTCACAACATTATTACTAAAACTTTGTAGTAGTGATAATAATAATAAATAATCATTAAATAATAACAATTAGTAATAATAATTTATTATTTAATAATTAATTAATTAATTAGTAGTAGTAATCAAATAATAATAATAATAACAATAACAATAACAATAATGTATTATTTTCAAAAAAATAAAATGGAAAATGAAATCTCTAGAAAACACTTCAACCAAACATGTTCTCTACTTTTCCATAGAAAATGAAAACTTCACCTTTCATTTAAACATGTTTTTCACTTTTCTCAGAAAATGAAACTCTATCATTTTTCTTAGAAATATGGAAAAAGAAAACTAGAAAATTTTTCTCTAGCTTGAGAACTTCAATTGGCCAAATCACAAGTGGATGACCTTAATTGGAAATCAAGGATGGAAATTAATTCATGCTCACTTCAACATGGCCCAATTAATAAATTTTGTGATCAAATGCAATTTTTCCTGAAGGAGTTTTCTGTTTTATATTTTGTTATTAAAGAAGAGTAAATCTAAAAAAGTCAATAACCAATGTGGAAATTTGTATCCCTAATCAGGCTACTTACAATAGTAGAGATTAGGATCCCAAAAGTAAGATCTTTCTTATGTGTGTGTATATTACTCTTTATAGCATCAATAAAATTACAACTTCATACCTTAATCTTTGTAGTTAAACATCTATGAAGGAGAATATTTAAATTTACTATACAAGCAATTGTCTAAAAATAATCCGTATATACACCATCTCCGTGTATTCATTGCCTTGTTAACTTTTGCTTCCAAGGTAGTAACCACTTTGATGCTTTATGCATGCTGGTTCAAAGCATTTTATTTTAGACGTTTGGATTCTTGTTTGATAATGTTGACTTGTTTTACAATATAATTGGGCTCTTGCTTACCCTTTTCCTATGCTCTTTGAGTTATGCATGGAGTTTTGTTTATTCGAGGACAAGTTCTTTTTAATTGATGAAGTATTGGTTAAGATTGCAAATGTAAATAAGATTATATTAAAGAGATTTTGAATTTTGAGATGTCTCTTCTATATAGGATCTCATATGTGGATAAGAAGTTTCTTTTACAATTGTTCTTTGATTACATGTATTACAATGTAAGTTCTTCTTTTGTTCGATTAGGGTTTGCATTAGAGCACCCCAAAGACTCACGACCACACACCATCTTCAGCTTATTAGCTATGTTTTAAAAGGCGCGAGGCGCTCCGAGGCAATTGGCCGCCCGAGAGCCTCAATTTTTGAGGCACTTCGAGGCGAGGGATTCACTTACGCGAGAATAAACAGATGATCTATAAACACAATTACATAAGTAACAACTTATAAGTAAACAGGTCATCTATAAACACAAATTAAAGGCATACCTATAATGTAAACAGCTTAAACATAATGTAGAGAAAAGAATGTAAACAGGTCATCTATAAACACAAATTAAAGGCATACCTATAATGTAAACAGAATATAACTCACATCTCTTACTCTGATTTCCATATGCACACACTGTCATCCTATGTCACAATTGTCGATAATTCTACCCCTTAAGTTCTCGGATCTAACACTTCTAATCTCACTCCATATCTTTTCTTCAATGCTATCTAATTTTTTAATTAATTTTCTACAAGTCATAAACCTTAAAGTGTGAATTTGCTTACCTTCCTCCATTGGTTGTGCCTCATACCTTTTTCTACATTCATACCAGAACCATGAGCTTAAGCTTATTAGAAGAACTCCCATGAAAACTACTGGTAAGATGATTTTGATGTTTGCACCTCCTTTGTTTTGGAAGCTGCTGGTTGACCAACTTTGGTTACTGTATGACAATAACATAATCATATCTTGCAGATACATAAGAAGTTAAGAACCATGAAATAAACTAGTAATCTTACATAATCCGTCTTTTCTGTGCCGGAGTTGTGTTTTTACTTAATTTGCATAACCCTTTACTTACATCAACAACACATAAGTTACACGGTCACATAATCATAACAAGTATATTTCACACTAACATAATGAGCAAGTTAGTGTACTCACTTGATGGTAGCACTACAAAAATAACAATAAATCAGTTATGTCACCGAGAGACTCGTGTCTACTGAATATCACCTATAGCAAAGATTCCCACAAGATCAAATATTTCTAAGGGTCATAATCCTTGTATTTACTAACATGCTAAGGAACCCTTTATGACCCAACGCTTGGTCAATTTGCGATTCCCATGTGTGTGTGTGTATATATAATTTACGATTGTAGTCTATTCCTTATTTGCAATTGTGTTTCATTATGAATTATGATTACTCACGAGTCACTATAAACGATTCCCTTATATGGCCATTATTTGTGATTCATGGTCACAACCCTTGGTCCACTAAGTTTACGATTCCCATCCATTACTATATCCAGTTTACAATTCGTACCTCATCATGGTTTCTGATTTCATTTATACAATTACCTATTTTCTGATTGCACCTATACTCTGATTGTACACGCCGGGTTTTCTCGAAAATCGTGATTAAATTTCCTTTCTTTATTTCAAATAGTCACAGCGGAAAACATCATTAATGACACCACGTCAGCTGAAGCCGGTTAAAACCAATAAGAGAAAACACGACATTAGTATCTAACAAAATCATTTTAAATTAATAGTGAAGATGAGCTTGAAACAAGAAACATAAGGCTCTAAAAACCAGCGACAAGACCCAAAATCAAATAACAAGGCTAAATAGAATAAAAGAAGTCTTGAATTAGAAAGTCGGCCAAATCAGTCTTGGTCAAACTGGAGATGGTCCAAATCCAACAAAAATCAAATCTGAAATGTGAAGTAAAATCAGAACATATAACCAGAATGAAACGGAAAGCAGAATCATAATCAAGACACCAAAGAAGAATTAATGCAAAATAGGAGTTAGTCAATTAGACATTAATCAACGTGACCTTGTAGTAATCAAATCAGGCTGGACAGTGTGGCACATGGACTCATGATCTGACGCCTAATAAGCTGATGATGGTGTGGGTCGTGAGTCTTTGGGGTGCTCTAATGCAAACCCTAATTGAACAAAAGAAGAACTTACATTGTAATACATGTAATCAAAGAACAATTGTAAAAGAAACTTCTTATCCACGTATGAGATCCTATATATCAGTCTACCTTATTAATAATACATTGTAATACATGTAATCAAAGAACTTACATTGTAATACATGTAATACATTGAAATATTTGCTCAATCTCGTGTTCCACAACGTTCTGGCATTTTGCCTTTGACATAGCAGTCTACCTTATTAATCGCATACCATCTAGAACCAACTCAAACACCTCATCCTTTGAATATGTGTTTCATCATCAACCCGACTTTTCTTTTCTCCGTGTCTTTGGTTGTCGATGCTATCCTCATCTCCATCCATATAACAAACACAAAATGGATTTTTGTTCTACTCTTTATGTTTCTGGGGTATAGCACCGCCCATCATGGCTACCGGTGCTATGATCCACAATTTGATCACATCTATGTTGCCCGTCCTGTTCGATTTCATGAAAACTCCTTTCCTTTTTGGGAATCCCCCTCTCATACTTACACACCTACTACTTCCTCCAACCCATACGTGTCTAACTACCCATCTATTGTCCCATGAATTAAGGTCATCCACTTGTGACTTGACCAATTGAAGTTCTCAAGCTAGAAAAAAAATCCAGATTTCTAAGAAAAGTGATAGAGTTTTCATTTTCTAAGAAAAGTGAAAAACATGTTTGGTTGAGTTGTGTTCTACAAATTACATTTTCCATTTTCTTATTTTGAAAATAATACATTATTGTTATTATTATTAACTATTAAATAATTAATTATTATTACTAATTGTTATTACTTTATGATTATTTTCTATTATTATCACTACTATTATTTCATGACTTGACAAGCATACTATGGAATTTACAATCATTTACAATTAGGGCTATGTAGACTCATATGAGGTCGCAATTAATTCTCAGTTGATAATTAAAAGGGTATTTATATAGGGCCAAATCTTTTCCACTCCCATCCCTGCTATAATCTCATTATAGCCGCTTGCGTCGCACCTCTCATAATATAACGCATCTACCAACTCCTTTCCATTCCCTCACTTTACCTCAAAGCTTCCATCCATGCTTTTCCAACTTGCTTTCTAAGGTCCCAAGGTATGTGATTTGTTCTTTATCGGAAATATTATAATCTAATTTCCAAATATTTCCCTTTGCCCCAAATTCAAGCCCTAGATAAGAATTTGTTCCATAGATTTAAGTTTTCCGTGATTGAAATCCTAGATAAATAATTAATTACATCACTATAGCAATTATAATGCAAGAAAGACTAGATTGGAAATTCAGTTTGTTTTCTAAGGTAAAACTTGTTACTTTTAATTTAATTAGTGAGCTTTAATGGTATTTGTGTGTATTAATGAATTAGTTCAATGTCGGTTTAGATATATATCTACTCCACACACTTTACATTGACCATTCTAATTCAAGAAAGGGATATAGGCATTGTCTATCCTTTGCAAAAGAAATGAGGAAGGTTGTGATATTCCTTGATATTAAGTTTCAATTTCGTTATTTAGAAGTTATTTTTAATGAATGGTTGTTTATCCCATTTCCATAGCAATCTATTGTGTAAAGATATATCCTCCTTGGAAATAATTGTGTGTCACAACCATTTTTCTATTGTTGTCAACTTCCAAATTTATGCGGATTTCAGCCACTAATTTACACCCACATAAATTAAATGTTTAAAGATTGTTTCTCTTTGTGTGATGTGTGTATGTAATCAAGATATCCAATAAATACTTTCTTATACCGGTTTTATAGAATATCTTAACATATTAAACTTATGCCCATATCTCCCCAAATACGTGAATGACAGGTTTTTGTTGGATTGGGTCGACCCGTTCACCTTTCCTTTGACTTTACTACCTCACTTTGTCTTTCGATGAGTTTATTTATGTTTGTACCCATAGTTTCATTCTATGTATTCCAAACTTTTAGTAATCCAAGGTGAGAAACAATTGTCAATGTGATATAATATTAACTATACTTGAATACAAATATAAAAGACCTACAAGAAATGAGAAGTGTTGCTTGTGATACACTCGGCACGAAAGTGATAGACAAAGAAGACACAATATAAGCCTGTTGCCTATTGATGTTCTACTCCATATTTTCTACTTTTTGCCTTTAGAGTCATGGCTAATCATGAGCACAGTTTGAAAGAGGTTTAAAACCTCTTGACACTAATACCATTTCTCGTTTTTGACCAAGATGAGGTAGAAGGCAAAATCATGAGAAATCACATTTGTCCAAAACATGGCGAGTATCACCATGGTTTTCTTCCTCATCTAGACTGTGCACAAGTTATACGATGGCTGCGGTGTTGTCTACCTCGCCACAAACATATGGCATAAGATGACGACGAAGAATTAGGGTTCAATCGAAAGCGGCGACTGGGTTCAATCGCAACAACGGCTATGGCGTTTGCCGCCTTGCCGGAATCACATCGCATTAGACAATGATTTAAGGTTGCCGCCTTGCCGGTTAGGGTTCAATCGAACTAGATGTCAGCAGTTTAGGTAGGCACATCTCAACCATATGCCATTTCTCCACAATTTGTAGAGAAATGAAAATAAAAAAGAAGAGAAGAAAGGGAAATGGTTGGAGAAACCATTTCTCCGCCCAAAATCAAAAGAATTTCTCCGAAGCAAGAGAAACCACCCCATTTTAATTTCTCTTCATTTCTTTTCTCTCTACCAAACACCCCTTGGCTAACCATGAGCACAGTTTGGAAGAGGTTTTAAAACCTCTGGACACTTGTACCATTTCTCGTTTTTGACCAAGATGAGATAGAAGGCAAAATCATGAGAAATCACATTTGTCCAAAACATAGCCAGTATCACCATGGTTTTCTTCCTCATCCGACTGTGCACAAGTTATAAGATTGAAATTTGTAGAAGTGGTAGATCGGATACTAAGCTTACACTCGGAATCTACATTGAACAGATTCAATCTTTCAATTAATTACTATGAACTCCAAAATTTGTCTCTCTCGATGGTTGACACATGGGTCGGTTTTGCAATGACAAGAAACATTATAGAAGTCACATTGAGATTTGATTCCTTTAGAAACCTAAATATAATGCCATATGCAATGTTGTGTCAACCTTTTTAATCCAATGTATGCACCACTTTGACACTCGATGCATGCCACTTCAAAGCATCAAGTTTAGGAACTTTCGAGAACGTAAGTGTCTTGAATTTAATATATGTTACCTTGCTTTATGACACAGTTGGACATTTGCTGTCAAAAATCCCTATATTGTCCGATCTATACATGGAATCTTGTGATTTTGAAGACATGTTTTTTGTAACCAACAGAGTAGTCAAAGTGAAGGTTCTAAATCTAGGCAACTGTGTAGCAAAAAGGTGGATGTTGCTCCCGATACATATAACAACGCCAAACTTGGTGAGGTTCCAACTTTGTGGAGACTTTCTAGAAAGTTGTTCCATAGGCGGAGCTAACAAGTTGAAGTATGTGTATATCTACATTCCCTCTTCAAGTGCAAATAGGTCGCAAGGGGATCTTTTGTGCTCCCTCCTAAAGGATCTACACCATTGTCAAAGTTTATTTTTAAATAGTTGTTGTCTTCAGGTAAAAAATAAGAAGAAAAAAAGTTAATTCTTAATGATGAGATTGTAGTCATTTCTTTTTCACGTTTCTAGGTTCTAGCAACAAGACAAGGTGGAGGTTCAGAGACATTTTATTAGTTTCAAAATGCAAAGGAATTATATCCGGTATATGTTGCTTGTTAAGAAATTGTCCAAATCTACAAACCCTCATATTCGATAGTGAATATGAGCCAATAATTGTTTAACGGGTAAGACATTTCCAATTCTTTCATTTCAAAAGCTTTTGACAAATTACTAAGACTAAAGACACTATTGTCCGATATTTATTTCTAATTCCAGGAGGGTTTTATCCCAATTGTTTTTGAATTTCAAGAAGAAAACTATTGGGAATCACAAGATAAATCATTTGGCTACTTGCAAAAGTCATTGAAGACAATTACAATTTGTGATTTCAGAGGACAAGCGATGGAGTTGCAGATTCTAAAATATTTACTTCAACATTCAAGGCTCCTGGAAACACTAGATCTTGGCATAACTAATGTTCTTCGACTTTGTGAAACAGATACGTTGAAGAATTTTAAAAGGGCGTCACCTCATGTTTGTATTGTTATAAGTGATGAATAGTGTAGTTAAATCTTCTTATTCTTTTGCTTTCTAGTTCAATTGTCTTGTTTTAGAACATTCATCGATGAATTTCAAACTCTGTTTTTCTAAATAATAATACTATGTTTCATTTTAGTTGCAAAGTCGAATAAGGTCTGTAAGATAATAGCAAGAAAACTAGAAGTACATATCAAAGAGAAAACTGCATTTTCATAATGCCAAAGATCTTGAAGTTAAGAATATGTCTAAAGGATGCGAAACATTTTGGCAGAATAATGCTTAAACCTTTTTTACTTTGTGCGGTTCATAGGTAGCATTGCAACCCAAAACAAAGAATAATTCACACACAATTGCTAGAGGTATATAATATATAGCAGTAAATCACACATAAAATCTAGTTAAAGATGAACAGTTCCGATAACCTTTTGTACATTTCTAATCTACAATGAATATGTTACCTATGATAAGAACTTAAGAAGAAAACTACTGCTAGGTCAAAGTCTGAATCTTTAAATGAAAACGAGTTTGAAGAGGTATGCTTTAAATAAAGACTTTGGACGACTCTCGACCCATCCCCTTTTAAAACACCGTCAAATATGGGTCAAATTCAACCCAATTTGAACCTTTTTAACTAGACCCGGTTAAGATAAAACACACCTGAATACAAGTCATTCATAAGTAAATGGCTCAAATATGCCAATTACAGTAAATCACACAATAAACTAAAGTTCAACAAAGAAGAGAGGAACCAGAGTTCTTAAATAACTGTCGCAAGAATAAAATGAATCATTTTACCTTTTTCACATTAATGGCAAGTTAAAATTCTATATGCGTCTTTTGACTATGTATGGAAACAAGAGGCTCGAATGAAAGAAAAGATATGCAAGATAGAAAAAAAATGAAATTCATGGTAAATACATGTTGTTATATGCCAAAGGAAACAGAGAATACTCGGTAATTTAGAAATATAATAATAACTTCCGAACGTGTCGTTTCTGTAATTAGTGAATATCAAGAAGATTAGACTTAAACTCAGCTCATTTTGTACAACACGTCTATACCATATAGTAGACGAAAGGAAGGACAATGTTCTGTATTCATGATTTTAAAAATAAGGAATATAGATCTTATATAAATAATTATACCACTTTGTTAGTTATCCTTTACATTTTTGATCATTTGGTTCTTGTAATATCTCTGTTCTCACTGTGGGCCCTGTTTCCTCATGATATTTCTATAACATTTGCGATCATTGATATTTCTCCGTGTATGTCTATAAGAAACCATTATGTTTCTTTGTTTCCACGAGTTAATATTTCCGATCAAGAGAGCGCATAGACTTATGTCAACTTAATAAGCTAGTAAGAAATTACTCATATCATAATTTCATTTAAAGGGTACTTCTTCACAAAAATATAAATATACTTGGTTCTATCTACAAGGGAAACTGGTCCTTGGGAGTAATTGCTTGAGCTTTGTAGCATAACAAATTTATGTCATCAGGAAAGAATTCCCCAGAATTTGTTGCTAAGTTCCCTAAAGCTAGAGGCTCTAACAATTAATAGTTATAAAGTTGATAACTTAACTATAAGACTTTCTTTCTAAAGATTCACTACTAACTGCAAAGATTGAATTAGTATATGAAATTGTTTAACCGCTGGTTGAGTTTCATTAACCCAAAAGTTTCGACTTAGGAAAAAATCATATACTTTTGTGGTATACAAAGGTGGAGATTTTAATGTTCTTACTTCAAAATGCAAAGGTCTTGGAAACCCTATATATTCACCATTCTGAAGGCAAGGAAGACAGCCTAATGAGCAACAAATATTGGTATCTAATATTGTTGATAAGGCTGCCAATTTGGGTCGGGTTCATGTTACCGGGTTAGTGTCGTTCGGGTTCGGGTCAGTTTCGTGTCAACCTATTTATTTTCATGTCAATTTTTTTGTGTCGGGTTCGTGTCGACCCATTTAGGCCAAATGTGATGGACAAGTATTTTTTCGGTTTTCAAATATGGTTTTCAAGTACGATTTTCGAATACAGTTTTCCGTTTCAACTACCATTTTATTTATTAATCTTTCAAATTCCATGTTTGTTTTTCAACTTTCGGTAAGAATTTCGAAAATGATTTTCGTTTTTATTCTAACTTCAATAATTCATTATTCTTTTCAATTCTATTCGAACTTTAAATTCGGTATTTGTTTTGATTTGATTCAAATTTTGATTTACTTTTTTATTCATCAAATAAATTTAATAAAAACTATGATGTGCTACTATTTTGTAAAGTACCAATAAATAATGTCATTGAACAACCGAATAATTTAAAATTACTCATCATTAAATAGAATTATGAATCGATTCAAAATACTAAAGTATCACCTATCAAATAATGAAATATAAAAGTACTAAAATAATATAGTTAAACTAACAAATACCAAAATGACGCAGTATTGTTTTAACCGTAAATCTTTTATTGATTATTTTAAGTTAAGGTTTAAAAGGTTTCGTACTTTTGTTTGACGGGTTTTTACTCGCCCTAAGATGTCACTCCTTTATTTGAATTCACAATCTTCTTTTCAAAATTTAAATTTTAAGGATTAAAGAAAATTTTATAATATTATAGCTTTACCTTTAAATGGGTCATGCGTACGGGCCAATTTAGGTTGTCGTCTTAACCCTAACCCAACCCATTTATTTTCGTACCGATTTCATGTACCGTTTCGGGTTCATATCACTTTTTAGGGTCGGGTTTCGTGTGAATCCACAAATTGCTGGCCTTAATTGTTGACATTCACTATTAGAAATCAGGTCAATAGGCTTGATGGCAATAGGGGCGACAATGAACGTCGCGCCTATTGCCCATTAAAAAAGCCTGGCAAGCTTCCCCCCTTTTTTGGGAGTTGCCGCTAAAAGCGATTGTCGCCCCTAAACCAGTCGCGCCTAAAGGTTGTGAAATAAAAGCCCCTTTCTCCAGCATTTAGTCTACTCTACCCGTTGCCCCTAAACCCGCCTCTCTCCCCTAAACCCGCCTCTAGACTCCGCTCCGCCTGTTGCCGCCGCCGCTCGCCGTACCCTGTCAGCGTTCATGCTGCCTGTCGCCTCCCACATTGCGACGCTGACGACCCCCATCTCTAAAGGTAATAATGCTCGATCCAACTTAAAATTTATGTGTAAATTTGGTGGATTTCGCCTTTTTTTGCTTTTTTGTTTCTGTGTGTGTGTTTCTGTGTGTGTGGGTGTTCGCCAGTGGGTATGTTTGATTGAGTGTATGGGTGTTGTAAGTGTGTGTGTTAATTTGAGCGTGTTTCTCTGTGTGTGTGTGTTTCAGTGTGTGTGTGTTCCAGTGTGTGTGTGTGTGTGTGTGTTCCATTTAAATTAATAGTCACAAGAAGATTTTCAACTATATATTTACACCGACTTCCCTGCTCGATCTTTTAAATTCAACAATTAAACCACAAAATTTCCAACATGTTTTAACCAATTTACACCTATAAAATGATAGGATCGAACAACAAAAATACAAAGAAAATCTTGCCAAAGTTCTTCTATTTCTATAATTTCCGATCTATGAGTTCTGTACAAACGATTACATATATATAGGGTAAATTTTGGCGGTTTTCCGGCGGTTACTCGCCGTTTTAACGGCGGCGGTTGGCGGTGGACGGCGGCTGACGCCGTCAACGGTTTCCTCCGGTGGTGGGGCTATATATACATATATTCTATCTACTTTAAACAATAAAACTATACTATTCTTTTTGACAATTATTCCAACATAATTGTGTTTGATGTAACATCTATATCACTGCTGAGGATGTCTTCAGCCCGCAGCCGGTCTTCCAGGCATATTGTTACTTGATTTGCTTCCACATCATCTGATCATAAAAACATGCCAAAAATTAAGGTTTGAGTAAGGCGTAATATACATAGTGCATTAATTTAAAACAAATTTATAAGTAATATATAATTAAAACAGCTTTAAGAAAAGAAAGGATATGATACCATTAGTTGAAGCCATAGCTCTGCTCTCGGCATCAGCAACATTAAAAATCTTGGTAACCGGAACCAAGGCACCTTCGGTATTTGCACGGTCTAAAGCTATAACTGTTGAAATTAAAAGGTTGTTAATAAATTACACAAGTTCAGAGATCGTAGATTTATGACAAAAACTCTATGTTGATTAATAGTGCTAGCAAACAATACGATAGCATGATAGAAACTTAAGTGAAATACGGACTAAATTAGTTTCAAAATACTACAATAATAGTATGAAGGGCGAACATTATGTCACTCGCGGTAAATGGCTCATGCATTCTGGTGGCTAATAGAAGAATTTACTTACTGTGTTGGACTTGGGCTGGACAGAGAGAAGTAAAATCATAAAATTTCCAAATTGTGTATATGAGACAGTTTGACATAGATATATAGGAACAAGAGCATATATGAAGAAATTAATAAAAAACTTCAATCCTGGTAATATTACCAAGAAAAAGAAATCTTGAACCAACTAAAGAGTCTAAAAAGTTTATAGCTTCTCATTCCCTTAGCAGATGGCTAACTAACTTCAGGGGAAATTTTGTCTTTTCAAAAAGATCTAAAATTTCAAAAGTGTTTACTAATCTTTAGTTTCAAAACTTGATAAAAAGGACTTACTGTGCAATAGGCCAGACATGGCAGCAGTGTCCCAAATCAACTAGGATGGTTTTTTTGAAGATATAGAATATAAGACACAACCATAGCAATAAATGCTAAAGTGTGTCTTTTGCAATAAAATAATTAACTTGCTCCATTAAGTACAAGATGCAAACAGAAACTCCATTCTTAAAGCACCAACTGCAGTCAGTTGTTCAACTAGTGACCTCAATAGAATCCATCAGCAATTACTAGGAAAAGGAACCAAGGCTTAGTAATTTCAACTCTATACCTAACACAATTTTAATCCCTTAAACAAACCCTTTCCTTTCCTCCCCTTCCCTTTCTTTCATCTAAAAACTCGAGAACAAGGTGCTAGTGTAGCTTTTACGAGTAACTCCACCTCGAGCTCGGCTCGTTCAGGTCCACTTTATCGGGTTTGAGTTCGAGTCTAAAACACAAACTCGAATTATTTAATGAGTCGAGCTTGAGCTTTTAAGAGCTCGGCTCGAGCTAATTGATTAAAACAAATCTATATTCTATACATATTATTTATAAAAAGTATTTGCTAAAGTATGGATTTTATCTATATTTTGAATAATTTGGTTTTGAGTTTATTTTTTTATAATATTTAGAGTCTTTCAAGCCGAGCTTGAGCTAATAATATACCTTGTCAAGCTATTGAACTGAGCTCGAGCTTCACATAAAGTTCTCGAGCCGAGCTCAAGTCTTATCGAACTCGAGTTCGACTTGACACGTTTACACCTCTAACGGCACCCGTAATGTGACGTGGCAGTGTGCTTTCTTCTTCTCTTCACGACGCCTTTGCTTGTTGTAAGCCGATTTGTAAGAAAGCTAAAAAAGTAACCGTCCACATTGTGTGCAAATTACCCCTTCTAGTTCTCTTATTCACCAAAAGTAGCCACTTCTCCAAACTTTATTATAATTTTGAGGACAGTGAATTTTTAACTTGTTAAATAACTGATATCGCCATATTTAGATATATATTTTATGCGATATCGTATTTATTTTTAATCTATATTGTTCATAAATAAGTCAAAAGATATTTAATATCTTGCATTGTTGGTTTTTAGGTTAAAAAGGCGAATGTTGAAAGGTTTTGAGCAAAACCCGATGAAAGTGAAGAAAATAAGAAAAGATATCAGCTCCGACACACCTCCACTATTTTGATCATATCTCTGTCATACGAACTTGGATTGAGGTGATTCAAGTGGTCACGGAAACTAGACTCAGAGTGATATAAAATCAATTTTATGGTCATTGCCTGAAAATGCATGGTCGCGGCATGACGGTCCATTTGTTGGGATGCGACAGGTGTCCGGATCCAAAAAATGTCGTGACTTATCCAATTGTCGCGACGCGACAGAAACCGGTCGCAACGCGAAGCGCCATAAACGTGAAATCTATAAATTCAGCCATATTTTCGACCTAGGAAACATATATGCGGTTCTAGGGCTTCAATATGACGATAGAGGGCATCCAGAAGTGATTTTCGAAGCCTGGGAGCGGATTTGGAGCTCAAGAATGAAGAATCAGAATTA
>JAUEJL010076292.1:0-15876 GCA_032274825.1 Drosophyllum lusitanicum | reverse complement strand
ATAAATAATGTTTAAAAAAGTCAAGTCAATGCAAATTAATTTTCAACCTACATGATATTAAATACAAATTAAAAACTGAATAAAAAGGATCTTCATAAAAATAATAGTTTAAATATTTTATCATGTAACACATATTTTAATTTAAGTATTAAAAAATACATATAGGTAGTACTTATAAACCTAATAAAATGTAACCTAAATTTATAGACATTTCCAGATTTTTTAAATAGCTCGTGTAATCCAAACAAAAAGTTTAATTTATAGTATATTTAATATTCTTTTTGTTTCTCATTTATTGTTTTTAAAATTTTATTTTAAAAATCAATAAAAGAGTTATAAATAAAAGAGAAATAAAAGAATGGAAAAAGGAGAAGAAAATAGATATATTGCGAACGAAAATTGTTCGATGTCATCGCAATACGAGAATATAATAATCTTACGTTATAATAAAAACGGACATATTATCGAGTAGAAATTATTTCTTGCCGCTGCATTGCGCGGGTACTATGCTAGTTTGTTATTATTTTGCCATACTTATGTGAAAGTCTTACCCTTTTGTTTGTATATATACAGAAAAACAAAACTTATTGTAAAACTAAATAAATCCGAATTTTAATAATCTATTCTTATAATTTTATTTTATTCAGAAAAAGCTAACGTTTATTCGACCCGAGAAGGTATATGGGTACATGGACCCCCGACTTTAATAACCCATCACCAAAAACCCCCAAATCTTTTGCGTTCGCGGGATGACAAAATTTTGTCCCGCCAAAATTCTCAAATCTTTCTTCTATAACTTACTACGCAGTTCGTCAATCGTGAATCTGTTTTAGTTTCATTTTGCAATCAGTCGCAAGCAGAAAAGAATCTGTTCCTTCTTTCGTGTTCAAGTTTTGTATAATTTTGTAAATTTTTAGGGCAAATTTTTTTACAGATCAGGATCTTATCGTTCATCTCGAAAAAAGAAGTATGAGTGCTGTAAATCTAACAAATGTTACGGTTTTAAACAATCCAGCACCCTTTCTTGCTCCTTTCCAGTTCGAAATCTCCTACGAGTGTTTGCTTTCGCTTAAAGACGGTAACTTTCTATCCATCTATGCAATTTTAGGTTACTAATTCGCTTATTTAAGTATGGTACGGTTTTTGGTTATTTCGATTGTGAAATTATTGTGTCTTTCGATGAGGTGTATGTGGTTTTTGGTTCGATTTTGTGGTTCCATTGTTACTGCTCGAATTATTTTTTTGTGATTTAATTCTGAAACTCAAATGTGAACTATGAAATAGACGAACCTTCATGGCTTTATCAGATATAATGGCCTAATTATGTTGCAAGTAGTTAGCTTCTATGGTTCTTTTAGGTTTAGACATGAACTTGTAGATCCAGATGTAATGCTTTGTGTATGTTAAAATTTTGTTAAAGAAGTGTTCAAGTCAATTATCTAAATGAGCATTTATATGGATGTATAGCAGTATAGCTAGCCACACACTCAGTTGCCAATTTAAGCATTCATAAAGTTTTCTATTTTCTCTTCACTGATCAAAAGAAAAGGACTGTCTGTGTAATTGTTTAAATTTGCTATTGATGTTGCTTTACTCAAGCTAACAAATTTATTCAACTTGGTTTTCCCCCAAAAGCACCCAGCCTTCTTTTTGCCCTTATTCATGATATAGGGGTTTTGGAGGTGTCATATGAGCTCATGAAGTCTAAACTTTTTTATTAGTAAAGGAAAACAAATCAGCGGTTGTCCTATTATGTCATATAACTTAAGTAAGATATTCTAGTTTCATTCATACTAGCATCAAAAATTGTTTTACAAGTTATATTATTTACTTTTTGAAATTATAAGAGGGTCCTAAGACATGGGGCTGTATAAAATATGGGACCTGAACCTAAACTTTAATAGCTTGTACTTTTTTTATGTAAACATAGGAAATTACATAGTAAAATTTTGGATTATGTTTGTTTAATTGGATTGAATAGTTTGGACAGGGATAAATCAAGTTATTGTCACATAATCTCACTAAGTAATTATCTTTCTCTTTTGTGTTCCTTCTTGGGCATACAGATTTGGAATGGAAACTAACTTATGTGGGATCTGCTGAGGATGAGACATACGATCAAGTTCTTGAAAGCGTGCTTGTCGGGCCCATTAATGTTGGTAACTATCGCTTTGTCTTTGAGGTAACTTCTATACTCTACTGTCCTTAACAACGGTTATTTTGTTGTAAATTATAGAATTAATTCAAATGCACATGTTGTCATTTTAGGCAGATCCTCCAGATGCATTAAAAATCCGTGATGAGGATATAATAGGTGTTACAGTCCTGCTATTGACATGCTCTTATATGGGACAAGAATTTGTTCGAGTAGGATACTATGTAAACAATGATTATGAAGATGAAAATTTGAGAGAGGAACCTCCACAGAAAGTATTGATAGACAAAGTTCAAAGGAATATATTGGCTGATAAGCCTCGAGTCACAAAGTTCCCTATTAATTTTCACCCCGAGAATATTGACCAATCAGAGCAGCCTGTTCATTCACCTGAAATTGCAATTGAGCAAGAATCTGAAAATTTGTTGGCTGAAGATGTGAAGCCTGCTAATTGTGAAATCAAAAGTGATCATGAAGAACAAACACTTTCTCTACAGGATCATCAACCTGCTCTGTTGTCTACTTGAAGATTTGGACGAACTCGAGCAATCAAATTACTTCTGGTTCAACCTTCTAGTGTGAGGGTCAAATTTATTGTTTTTTTATTTTTTCAACAAAATGCGTCATGGGTATCAACTTAATATGGTGAAATTATATATTTGAGTAATATACCTACAATCTTGTGGTATTAGTTGGTGGATTTGCTGAAATTGGTTTTACAAATCTTTATTTATCTATTTGGTGCTGCAACTGTGACAGTTTGCCTCTAGTTTTTCTTAATTTGTTGTGAATTTCACTCTTTTTTTTGGTAACTTATGTTCTTGAAGCTCATGCTGAGCACGTTACTTTCTTCATCAAGGATGCGTGAGAAGTGAAGGTAAAATTTCAAAATAGCTAACATAGATTCTCGATATTGTTAACGAAGGTTACATATATATATATGTGTGTGTGTGTGTGTGTGTGTGTTTGTGTGTGTGTGTGTGTGTGTGTGTGGAGGCTGGCGGTTGGATGGTGGTGACAGTGTTTGTGGAGGCAGTTGCCAATAGTTGTGATCGTTGGTGGTCACGGATGGTGGTCAACAATGGCAGTGATTGCAGTTGGCTGCGGAAGATATTTTTTGTAAAGAAGATACATGGCCAAAAGGGTGATGCAGCACCTAAACATAAACATATGACTAAATATAAAATTTACTTTCTTTTATAATTATACAAGTCACTGAATATCATTTTACTTTTTCAAAATTCTTGATATAGGTAACTTACTTTTTATTGCTCAATCAGGTAATGTATATTGTGATAACTTATTAAAGTAAGTAAGGACTTGAAATTTTCAATTACGGTTTTGGCTCTCATTGGAGTTTCCATCATTAGATCACCACCAAACTTTGGTGACTTTGCAGGAATTCCTTCTTCGTGGTGACGGTGGTGTCCGATAGACTGTCGTTGCTTGATTTAACGTGACTAAGTAGGTATTAAATCCGGCAACAACGGCCGATTAGACCTCACCATCACAAAAAGGAAGAAATTCCAATTAGGTCACTAAGGTTTGGTGATAATCAAATGACAAGAACTTTGGACAGAGCCAAAACCGTAATTTGAAAATTCAAGCCCGTTCTTACTTTAACAAGTCACTACAAAGCAGGTTATCTATTTTGGCAACAAAAAGGCAAATTACCTACGTTGGTATTTTTGAAAAAAAAAAGATTCTATTCTCTATTTTTTTTGTTAAATCTTCCTACTTATTAAACAAAGATAAGTATCAAAATCGTTACAAATGAGTAAATAAGAAAGTATGAACATTTAGGGAAGATAGAAACTTTCATATGGTTTATATTGTTGAGTAATGTCCCACATCGGACGGAAAGTGACTTTGTAATGTGCTTAATAAGGGTCATGGGTTACTCCTCTCATAACCAATTGGTTTTGAGTTGGAACCCCACAAACTTACATGGTATCAGAGCAAGGTTCACCCGTGGTTGGTCAAAGGCCACACGAACTCCACTTAACCCATAAGTATCCACGTGTTGGGCGAAATAAAAAAGAACGCCACACGTGAGGGGGAGTGTTGAGTAATGTCCCACATCGGACGGAAAGTGACTTTGTAATGTGCTTAATAAGGGTCATGGGCTACTCCTCTCATAACCAATTGGTTTTGAGTTAGAACCCCACAAACTTACATATATTACCACTTTATCCATCAAATCACGCATACTCTGTTCAAGAATTGAGGATCCATCACTTCACTACAAACCAACCCATTTTATAAACTTTTGGGCATATATATGTTTACATAAGTAGATACAAAGGCTTTCATATATGATATATCTACTTTTTCATGCAAATACAAAAACTATCAACTAAGTAGCGACGGAGCCAGAAGAATTGTCAAGTGGGACAAAGTTAAAAGTGCTATAAGGTCGAGTTTTTTATTCTTCGAATTTTATCAGTTATATTGTTCTCTCAACGGATCACACCAAAACTAATATCACATGTTTTTCAATGAACTAAATGGAACCTCAAAATTTGAATTCGGTTTCAACCGGAAATCGATGTCGAATCTGTAATAAACAATGTATAAACTAAAAACTTAGCATAAATTTTAATGAATTCCGCTATAGTAATTTTTTGAAAAGACATTTTTGTGTAACACTTGATGCCAACACAATATATATAAACTTAGAAATAAAGCCCTAAACAACTAGAATTAATCGTAATGAAATAAAAAACACAACATGCTTACAAAACTCAAATAATCGGCTAACTAAGATTCTAACACAAGAATGATCGAATTCAAGAACACACGAACATTGATTTCAACACAAGAATTATTAAGAACACAAAATAATAATTAAAGATTTCAAGAGTAAAAGCAATTAAAAAAAATCACATACTCAAATAAGAAAATCAAACCAAAAGCTCAATTAGTGCATTTTGTATAAACATATTTAATTTTATTTAAATATTTTAAGAAAACAATTACCTAAATATTGTTAATTTGTAAAAAAATTAGTCTTAATTTGTAAAAAAATTAGTCTGCAATTTAAAATTCTAGAGGGGACAACTATCTATCTTGCTACCTCTATGGCTCTGTCACTGCTTCTAAGTTATAACTCAAATCACTTAAAATATATTATAAAAAAAGATCTATGATACCATCAAGACTTTGAGAGAAGAGTCGTTAAAGAAGGTATTTAAGTATTTTGGTATATAAAAAAACTCTAATTAGTTTTAAAAGTTACTTTAAAAAATCTTTTATTTTAAAGCTTTTCTATTTAAAAAACCTTTCAGATTTTTTATCCCCTTGCAATCTTTTTGTTCACAGCGTACCTTTAATTATCATTTTAATATCGAAGGGTTGACTGTGTTGAACGTAGTTGGCTTGCCTAAAAAGGCTAAAACCCTGGTAAAAACGCCGATTGAACGAGAAGAAATGGGGAAAGAGAAAGAACGGCTGAATCAGTTATTAATCCACCATCTCAATACCATCCACGAAACCTTCCAGGTTCAATCCAGATTCAACCTATTGTTATCGCTTATTATTATAATTCACAGCTCTTTGATTTAGGAATCCTTTTGATACTGATTCATTTTTAGGTTTTGGATCATTCTCCCCCATCTTCGCTAAATAAAGTAAGCTGGGATGAAGTCGTCAAATTGGGGGAACAGCTCTATAAACAAGCCACTACTGGTATTCTCTTTCTCCTCCTATGTGATGTCTCCGTTCCTTCCAGTTTAATTTGTCTGTATGATGATCATAAGCTTTGTGTAATACTAAAGGCTTTGTGTGGATCAGTGTATGTATTATATGTTTGGTTTAAATGAAATAAAAGTTTCTATATTTTAATCTGTCTGTTCTCTGTAAATCTGTAATCATAAGCTTTCTGAGAAAATGGGTTTCAACTTTTGATTATTGGTTTTAATTCGTTTATGTTTGTAGGTTGAATCTGTGTCATTAATGACTTACAGATTGAACTTGTTTTGTTGATTCTGATTGCTGATAGCTGTTGGGATTTTTTCCACTTTAGAAAATAAAAAGACGTTCTTGACATTTGTGATCCAATGATATAACAATTTCACAAAACAAGGGTACCTTTGAATCTATACACAAATCGGTACAAATAGAAGAGTTTTCCCCCCTCAAAATGGAGATGTAGTCATGTGTTACCGATATCAAGAGGGTTTGAAAAATGTTCCACTAAGGTCACTCATGGGTTTCAATTACACAGAATAGTAACCAAGTTTGAAAATGTTCCACTAAGGTCACTCATGGGAAATTTCACAATGTGAAATAAAGGGTGGAGTGACCTTGGTGGAACAGTTTTCAAACTTGGTTACTATTATGTGAATTTTCCCCATATGAAGAACATATTTCGAGTTTTGGACCAGTTATCTTCTTTTTCAGACTTTTCTTATTTTGAACTGTTAAGACAATGGGATTATTAGTTAATTCTGAATAAATGCTAATTTTGATGTTTAATAGTAACCATTTGACACCCAAAAGTCAAATGTTGGACTTCGCTAATGGATAGAGGGAGCTCCAATATTTTTGCACCTTGCTTCTTCTTAGTATAATTATTCATTAACATTCCTTTTGAAACGAACTCATGAGATATGCAAATCATAACCTTTAGGTTAGCCGGTTTTACTGGTTTGGTGTTTTAGTTGAAGACAATATGTAAAACAGATTAAGGTAAGAGATATGTAGTAAATTTACTATGATTTTGAAATAATAGTTTAAAACCAGAGCATACATGAAATAGTGGCTTCTAAGGGACCAATTTTAGTTCATCCATGGATTCCTTGTGTTGTGTTTTTTTGGCAGGATGGGTAACTGGAAATCCTTTTGTAGGTTTTGGTAAATATGAGAAGCTTATGAAACATTGACAATTGGGAAAAGGATTATGATTCGATCTATAATCATTACTAAAACAGTAAAACGGAATGTACATTATACATTTCTTAGGAGGCTTTTGAAACAACATTTCTTTGATAGTAAATTTATATTATCTTGGAATAGGTAATCACACACATGCACAAAAATGATTGAAATAATAGTAAAAAGTTGAAGAACCGTGTTTACGTGATTCAATAATTTGATTAAATCTACTGATGTTGCTAGGGCTCTATTATACTCCTAGATTATGTCATCATGCAAAACCAAAAAGATGAACACATGCATCATTTAAGCAAAGTTCAAACAGAAAGAGGATTATAACCGGCGCAAATTAATGTAGTTGTTGTGTCATATTCGCAATTGAGAAAGTAAATTAGTGATTGATCGCTACACCGAACTCAACTGGTTCCATTAAAACTAATTCCGTGTTAAGAAATTTCTCTGTCTTGTTCATTTTTCTTTCAAGACTGAAGGTATTTAGTTGCCAGTAATATGCTATTACCATTTTCTAGATATGGCATCTTCAAGAAAACAAAATACTAAATGAGATTCATTACCATTCTTATATATTAATGACATCACTTTGTCATGCTTTTTTAGTGGGAATGCTTTGGACCGGAAAAGGGCCAGATGCAAAAGCACTTGAGGAGAGCATGGAGACTTATTCCAATTTGCTTCAGGGCTTCCTTTTGGTCTCACATGGAAGTATGATTGGTGCAGGAACTACACTGTCTTCTTGCATCCATGCATCTGTGAAACAAGTCATTGACTGCAGCTTTATGTTGTTGAAAGAGTCAGTGGCTTCCTATGGTAATCTCTTATTACAACAGATTACTGGTCCGATTTCCATGATGTTAGGAAAAAAGCGGTGTTCAACCCTCAAATTGATAAAAAAAGAGATTAGCTTTTTATGTCTTTCAGTCTGCTTGACCCATTTGTATGTAAATGGGACAAAAGTGCCACCTCTAAGGTTACCTGTCATCATTATTACAAACAAATTGATGGAGTTAATTTGGGCTCAACTGGTTTATCTTCTTTTCATTATTGAGCAACGTTTTAGATATTATACAAAAAAACGTACTACAAATATCCCACTATTGGCAAGATGAACTATGTTTACGTGTTTGAAGACACTGACAATATGGTAGACAATACATATAATGCTCTCTCGATCGCATGAATATGCAACAATTGTTTTGCTTTAAAAGAATCCTTTTTAAATTACAAGATATCACTGCAGACAAATTACTTTGGTTATTTACTTATTTTATTGTCCTGAATAGAAATTTAGTTTGATTTATGACAAATAGAACTATGTCAAATCAAACTTTGCAATCTCTGTCACATGCCAAGATTATTAATGTTTCTTCACATCTTAATTATGATTAATACAGGAAGCAGTAGTAAAGCACATACCCTCTCGATTCCTCAGATCATAGGCACTGTTTGGGAGGCATGTTCATCTCTTAAAAAGACCCCCGGGACAAACATTATCGCCATAGGCCGAGCCATGACACAAATTGCAGTTTCCATGAAAGACGTTCTTCGTGAAATGAAGGAGCTTAAGCCCACTTCCTCGGGCCCATCTGTTGAGGTTTCAAATCCCGATAATGAGACTCACGACACTGACAACTCTTCATCCGAGGGAGATTTAGGCAGTGACTTGTCACCCGAAGAGATGAAAATTACGGAACTAGCCATTAATGTTGTTTCTGAAACCCTTTCAACAATAAAAGAAATTATTCGGTCAATCACCAATTTACTCAAAAACCCTCAAACACAAAACGAGAGTAAGCAAACGGTGGATTCTTTGGAGAAATTATTGAATATTTGTAGAAGCATGGGATTGCAGGTAGATGAGATTGGAGCATGTCTTTATCCCCCTCAAGAAGTTTCTGCCATTAAAACCTCTTCTGAGAAAATGGTAAGCTTTGTCGGTGAAATGCAGGTAGAACTGGAAAACATTAAGGGGTCTTCGGATGCCTTTGTTGATGCCAAGAACGGGTTAATGAATTCTTTGAGGCAGCTGGAATCAGGGTTAGGCTGTTGTTGTGATGATGAGCTTGCGAGTGAAATGGAGAGCCTCGAGATAAATTCTTCTTGCCCGTAGTTTTGGGGATATTGATCGAAGTGTTTATGAGTTTTGACTTTTTGGTATAAGAGGTGTGTTATAAGATTTTGGGGGATTGGAAGAAAATGTTGGTTCTTTAGTTTACACTGACTTGTTTTTGTTTGATACACAAATAATTGTTCATCATGTCTTTGCAAGAATCAAATAGATTACCAAGTTGAAGATCAGTGTGTATTTGGTATATTTTTGTTATTTGGTAGTTAGTAATGATACATGTCTAAAGCCATTCAATGTTCAATACATTGTATAATCGTTTTTTTGTTGTCGTAATAATTAGGCCGAACTAACGTAACCAGTAACCACACTCTCCTCTTGGTCGAGACTCGAGATACACAGTGATAGGGAGTGTTTGGCTGCCTCATCTCGAAAGCCATAACGCCTCTTATTCCTACCTAACAAGTAGAAGTTTTTACATAGATTTGGTTTTACATCTTAGTTTTGGAAAGTACATATTTCGTTGCCCCTGCATGTTACAGAGATATGCGCATCTAGGGCACATGGTTGACTTTGACTTTCGGCCCCACTTGCTTAAAGAAGGTTAATAACATTCTCTCCCGGTGGTGTTATGAGTAAGACAGATAATTTGGGTCGAGTTCGGGTATCGAATCTATGTCATTTGGTTCGTGTCAAACCATATTTGACAAATTTATTTTCGTGCTAGGTTCGGGTCGTCACTTTCTTCATGTCGGAATTGGGTTTTGTTTCGTGTCGACCAATTTCGCTAAAATGTATTCGCAGAATAGTTTTTCAATTTTCGTATACGATTTTCCTTCTCAATTTTTCTAATTCCTTGTTTGGTTCGATATGAATTTCTAATATGATTTTCGCTTAGATTCTAACTTCAATATTCAATATTCGTTTCGATTGTATTTGAACTTTGGATTCGATGTTTGTTTTAGTTTGACTCAGTTTTGACTTTATTTTTTTTATTCAACTTATATAAATAAATATACTAAAACCGAAATAAAATTAAAATAATACATCATTAAATACAGTTACAAAGTCAATCCAAAATACTATAGTCTTAGATAACAAGTGGTCAAACGTCAAAGTATCAAAACCATATAAGTCAAAATAACAAATACCAAAATAACGTAATATTGTTTTAGCTTCAAATCTTTTATTGTTTATTTAAGCTTTTAACTTAATTTTAAATGTTTTGTACTTTTGTTTGTCGGGTTTTATCGCTTTAGATGTCACTTCCCTATTTAAATTCACAATCTCCTTTTTAAATTTAAATTTTAAGTATTAAAGAAAATTTTATAATTTTACCTTTATATGGGTCACATTCAGGTTATCGGGTTGACCCTAACCCAACCCGTTTATTTTCGTGTTAACTTCGTGTTGATCTGCTTTTGACCAATTTCAGGTTTGTATCACCTTTTTCGTGTTAGGTTCGGGTCGTGTTTCACATCAAGTAAAAAATTGCCGGCCTTAGTTGTGGCACATTCCCGATGATCTTCCACTTAAAAAAGGCATAACTAGTCAATGGCACAAACAATGGTTGAGATCTAGCAATACATCAATGGCCTCAAATCAACATGAATGTAAGTTATCCATGGTAAACACCGATCACAATACATTCGTATGCATTATGACAGTCCTAGATAGGAAGCGATCAACTATCCTTGATTCAAATATCTCGTTAAACTTGAGACAACACTTGCTCGCTCAATATCCAATATTGTTCAATATTATATTTCTCTATCAAGACATGATGCGACTCTAAAGCAAATTACGAGTCGACCTAGTTTGCCCATGACTATACGTAAAAGTCGGTTCAAATCATTTAGGGGCCTTGAAGACGGTGTCACCAAATAACGAAATGAACTCATGATCATAGGCTATGGGAACACCTTTTAAATACATTGATACTGCTAGGTTACAAGCCTTTAATAAAGACAAGATATTAGCGACTCCTACTTCACTTTTGAGGCCAGTCCATGAAGTGAGATCACGAGGTTGGATCATCCAATGCCTGATACATAATATCAGACACATATGGGTGTAGTCTCATTTGTCAACGCCATATTTATCTCTATGAATATGAACTAGCACTCACACCTTAAATAGTTCTGAACGTAATTTTTGTAAACATATGATCATCTTTTATGAATATCATTAATACATTCAAGCCCACTCGCTAGAAGTTTTAATTCCTATTGACTTGGTATGATTCTCATGTTTGAACCAGTTCAGTTATGGCAAACCAAATAAGGTTGCGAACGTTTTCCTTTTTTTTAGAAAAAATTGTTTTTTTATAAAACTTTGGAAACAACTCTTTCAATTTGCGTATGTCGTATTTCAACAGAGTGACAGTCAATGATTGTTATAATCGAGCTTGTGTTATGTACCAGTAACAAATAACAAATACATTCTACAAAAATAACACCATGGTTGTACATCTATATGAAGTCTTGCTCATTCTAAGGGTGCATAATCCGGCGTGCACCTGAGATTGATGTGGGCTCAAGCCAATTACTTACCAATGAGCTTTACAGTCCATGCACCACCAAAGTAAAGACCCAAAAGTGGACCAGCAAGAAGCATCTGGGTTAGAGGATCTGTTGATGGGGTCACAATAGCTGCTGCAACCACAGCCCCGACGACCACATATCTCCAAACTGATAACATTTGATCACCTGAAACTAATCCAACTTGCCCTAGTAGAAGTTGTATAACCGGTACCTACATACATAAACCGATATATGTGAAAGCAAATACAACCTTCCCTTTAAATACCTTTCGACCTTTTCAAGTCAGACTTATTATAAACAAATTTAAATACCACCATTCTTTTTCTGCTTGTACTAGTTCTAATAAATGTAGATGGCTCTAAAGAAAATCAAAAAGATGTTCTTCTGCTTGAGGGTTTAATCTGAATTTGAAGATGAACATTACTCAGTTTAATCTCATATGCAAACTAGTATAACCTTTATCTAAATATATTCACTTTTGAGGTCAAACTTATTTTTCCCAAATTCAAATATGAAATGATCTGAATAAAACCACAAACACCAATGTTCTTCTGCTTGAGGGTTTCTAATAAAGATGACATGCTTTTAAAAGGACTCCAAAAGTTTATGCAATTGATATCAATTTTAAAGAGGAAGACTAGCATGTTTGACTTTATAGGTCAAATTGATGATAAACCTAAAGAGAGAAAGGATTACCTGAAATGACAGTCCTGTACTGAACATGAGTACCAATACAAATTCAAAGTATTGGTCAATGGACCACAATGATTCAACAACCCCTTCTGCATAAGTTACAAAAAAGTTCAAGGCGGCTGGAGTGAGAACTATGTATGAGAAAGCGATCCCCATGTAGAAAAGTATAGAGGACCCTAGAACGATCGGGGCCAGAAATTTTCTTTCTGATCTTGTTAATCCAGGTAGAACAAAAGCTATGATCTCATATAGAATCACCGGGCTTCCTAAAAGAAGGCCACAATACCCTGATACCTGCATACCCAAAAACACAATTATCCTCAAGACTGATTTTGATTCAAGGGTGTAGCAAAGATGAAAAACTACAAGCAAAATCATGGATCTTAAATTGATAAAAATAAACCCGAGAGAATTTGAATTCTATCAAGTCATGATTTGACCGTAAAAATCAAGCTAGTATTTTCTTCTGGAACAAATGTGTTAGTGAGAAAGTTAAGGGTGTGTTTTGATATGTCTTTTAAGATTAAAAATGTTATATTAAACGATCATTTGTAATAGAACATGCTTCAGAAGATAGTGTTCGGATGTGAATCTGCTATATGAAGCTGTAATAATAAGATTATCAGAAGTTTTAGTATTTGGCAAATTCTAATCATTTATGGTACTGAATAAATGACCAAAAAGCACATTCTTGCGAAAAAATGAAAGACGCCTTATTAAGTGAAACTAAAAGTCTCACAAACTAGGGGTGTGTTAGGCGAAACTAGTTGGAGGCGGGTTTAAAAGCTTAAGTACTTTTATAACATTACTTGAAGGAGCTTCTAGGGCTTACCTTTTTATGAAGCACTTAAACACAATGACAACCAAACTAAGCTCAATTAATAATGAGAGCTTGAACTTTAAAAAAAACATAAGTACAAGCTCTCATAAGCCCCGCATCAAACATACCCTAGGTTTGGTTAAGAAAAAGGGGTATGTAGGCAACTTCATTTACCCTTGAATAAGATAATAATCAGATAATCTAGAATTTGTTTATCGAAACAATAGAAACAAATATTGCCCTTTCAAATCCAATAATCAGATAAGCAGTCTCAAATCGCAGATCCAAACACCCACTAAATATGATAAACATATGTATGTCATGACTTATGAGAGGTGCACATGGGTTCAATAGTAACCTTTATAGTTGTGAAGAAAAACTCGCCAGGAGCTAATTGTAGGAACCGAACTCCTTGGGTTCTAACAGGAGCTTCAAGAATCATTATGAGATCCTTTGAGTACACAAAACATCCCAAGATGGCAGCCCCAACTGCCAATACTGACACAAAGATTCTCTCTCTTAACTCTTCAAGATGATCAAATATGGTCATTTCTTTGTCATCTGGGAGGAGCTCTTTATCCGGATACAGAAAACTATAAAGGGCACTCTCGTTATTTGGATCATCATTCTCTAGCGCATTTTCTTGGATATCATCAGCCATCTCTATATGTAAAATGAAGAAAATTAAAAATAGTAATAACTTAATATTTCATTGTGTGGGACCCGTATAAATAAGTATGTACATGTATATAAGAAAAACCGATTCCCACCACACGAAAAATGGATAAGACTAGTGGCCAATGGATCAAGTGGATATCATCAGCCATCTCTACTTTGAACTTTAAAAAAAACTGGATTAGATAGAAAATCGTCATATGCAAAAATGTGGTTTCTTTTACATTCCAAATCATGCTTCACATGCAATAACTCTCACATGGTTTACGCTTAGTTGCTTAAAAATTTCTTGAAAATTTCATTCCCAATAAAAGTTTTTTGGTTACGGGGCTTGGGTTTTAAAAACGGGCATCAAAACCACATATGTAGGCAAACCATAGTCATTCACAGCCACGAACCAAACAGCCCTTAGATCCAGATTTTCTTGAATGTACCTTCATTGATATGTTAACATCCATTTAATACCAGCCTTTAAAAAACAAAAAAACACCCATAACAATCTATATACACTACTATGAATACCCATAAATGCTATAGTCTTAAAACTAATAAGGATACTGCATTTAAACTACTGAGTTACTCAAAAGAGTTCCTGAAAGATTCAAGCTTTTTAGAGTTCACTTACGACCAACAGAATAACATCTAATCACATAAGTCCCAACAAACTACACAATCTATAAATCCATTTGTTCTAATGCATTAATCACTATGGAATTCTGTAACATTTTTCAAATCTTAGAGGTCTAGGGGCGATTAAATAGCATCTTCCATAAAATGCCCATAAATCTATCATTCACTGTCTGCGAATGAAGTCAAAGATCATATAACATAAATTAAATGAGTAAACAGAATAAACAACTATAACAATTACAAACTAACTTGTAATATTTGTGTTCCTAATGCCATGATCTTAAAACCTAGCTATTATATTAATTCATTACTCCCCATAAGTAACAAAACTCAAGAGATTCACCCAACAAAAGTATCACTCAAATTACTTACCAAATAAGTGTACCATCAAATCATGATAAGATAAGAGTATCCTAATATTAATCAAATCAACAACAATCAAGATTGCAAAGTTATCATCAACCCACCTGAAATTTCATGCCAAATTGCCCAGTAAAGAAATTTATGAGGGGAATTTTTTAAATATGAACAAGAAAACTCACAAAGGTGAGTGGTTAAAAGTTTAAAGTAACTAATCAAGAAGAATTCTCCAGTTTGGTAAAACTTACCAGGTCTATCTTCAACAACTGGTCCTAAACCCCCAATTCCAAGCCTATTTTGCATATCCCTTACATCTTCAAGAGCAAAGCAAACAACTTTGCTAATCTTTCTTTGATTTTTAGTTGAGAAACGAAAAGGGGTTTTCCTTTGATTGATCTGCAAAGGAGTTGAATGATTTGTTCTTGAATTAACACAGTTGAAGCATCTGATTGTGTTGAGATTAAGATTGTGGATGAGGGCGTTTGTGCTTCCCATTTTTCTTGAATTCTTTTAGGTGAAAAGATTGTTGTTATGTTCTGGGGTTTTACTGAAACGTGGGTTTGTATCTTCTTTAAAATGATTCTTATTTTGATGACTGGTTCTCAATTAATCAATTATACACCTCTTCTGGTTATCGATTATATTTCTTGTGGAGGTAAGGACAGCATATGGTGCACGTTAGCAAAATTACTGGTGCTCTCTAATTATGCGCTCGGTGTTTTTTTTAATTTTTATTTCATTATTGCACCCTCTGTATTTCACTATTTTTATTAAAAAAACACCACTGCGTAAAAGATTTTTCATTATTTCCTGAACTAAATAACTAACAATATCATATCACTTTTACAACTATATATATATATATTATAATTATACATATATACTTATCTTCTATCTTCTAATATAAATAAAAGACTAATTTAATAAAATTTATTAAACGATCTAAACCATTTGTTTAAAAAATATTAATCTTGACCATTCATTCATTTAAAATCAAAAAATCAATTTTGACTTTTTAGAGTCAAAATTATTAGAGATAATT
>JAUEJL010076281.1:0-15878 GCA_032274825.1 Drosophyllum lusitanicum | reverse complement strand
CATACATACATATATAATATATATATATATATATATATATATATATATAAATTCACCATAAATATTCATTTAAACAAATAAATAATAATATTATTACATTCAACACAACTAGTCAATTTGCAATTGACACACTAGGCCCAATTTGCAATGAAGGCTTCATAAGTAATTTGTAATTCAACTCCTAAATCTAGTTTGCGATTTGACAGTTTATAAATATATACATATATACTTTGTGATTCAAGCACCAACTTCAATTCATGATTACTATAAATAATAAGTGATTTGTGATTAACATAGTTCCCTTTCCAATTTGTGATTCATGGCTACCGCCAAACTATCAACCCCACTGCCTATGTTTCCCATATGTACTACTCAATAAAATTTTGTGATTAGCTCCAGTAACTGTGAAATTTACGATTCCATTCTTTAAGGGGTGATTTGTGATTCAACCATATTCAACAACACCCATGGTGCTTCCTCACAGCTGACAAACCCAATCAATCTCCAAGCACACTGCACCATTTCATTTAATTTCAGTCTCTATGTGTTCCTAACATCGAATAGACTAATCCTACATATTTAATTGAACTATCATAAGGGTTTCGTGAGACTAGAACCGATTATTATGCTCGGTTTTACACCTCCTCACAGACAGTGAACTAACCCCCAAAACCCGAGGATTAAAACTCAAAAATTGCATATAAGGTGCATCGAGCAATTCGGAAATACTCACCTAGCAAATACCCGCTCAAACCTTGATGATTCCACGTTGTTGAGTCCAAAACCGTGAGTTCCTGCTCCTGTTCTTCCATCGGTAGAGTCAGTCAACACCTACGCACAAGTTATTCAAAACAAGAAGGCGGTGGACTCTAGGGTTGGGCCCAACCTAATTAATCTTTCCAAGTATACACCTAATGGGACAACATTTCTTAATATATCTACAAAGCCCAAGCAACAATCTTGTTTTCTAGCCCAACCACTCCCTAGACCTAATTAACCCAAATCAATTTGCAACTAATTGGTCCAATACTTGAGATATATTAATTAATAACATTACATAATGACAATATTAAATATTTTATTGCTAATAATAATCACATATGATTTAACAGGTAATACATTGACTACCCAAGGCACTCCAAAGGTTTTACGTCTTTCATGTGCCCGAGTTGTATTTTCACTCCATTTACACAACCCTTCACTTCACACAACATTTCATGTAAGTTACATGTTTAAATCATACAACAAGCACATTAACACTATGATAATGAATAAGTTAGTGTAACTCATATGGCTAAAACACAATTTAAAAAATTGATAGTAATTATAATATCTACAAAACTCGTGAGGTTATCAGCAACCACCTATAATTAAAGATTCCAATACATCAGTAACCTTTTAAGGCTACAACCCTGCCTACACTCCATTTTGTTTTAAAATTTCCAACATTATTATTATTTATCATGAAGAATGTTCAATATAGTCCATAATTAATTCATAGTCCTAAGGGACTAATTTTAGCTTTTGAATCAATGGTCCAGATTAAATTTTAAAAATTTGGGCGGAGTGACATTTTTGTAATTCATATGTGATGTTTTTACAAATCACATGTGATTGTATAATGAATCACCTGTGATTGAATATTAAAAATTTCAGGACTAAGTTTTTTAAATGGACTTTATTGAACACAACTCTATTTATCGTATCTTCCGATTCTAAATTCTTGATTCACTAACCCTTTTGAAATTTGCGATCCTACTTGATTTACGATTTCCCTTCCTTAATAGGACTTACGATTTAATTGTAAAACTCTTGGTCCACTTATTAATCCAATTTTCGATTGAAGGCCCATTAACACCCTTTGAAAGCCTTGGCCCAATTCCCTTCTTCTTTCTAATTTATGATTGAAGGCTTCCCTTTCAGATTTTGCGATTGAGTTCACTTACAAGAATTTGCGATCCTAATTTATATCTCCACCTGATTTGCGATTTGTATTTGTGGTCCTAACCTTGATGAGTTTTTATTCCATCCGAGTCTAATTTACAATTGGACCTCCCCTAGATTTGCTATTCCATTCTTTGAAGCAATTTGCGATTCAAATATTTCACACACATTTAAATACATTTACGATTTAGTTATGATCTCCCCTCTTTCTATGATTTGCGATCTACGGCCCTAAGTACAATTTGCGATTGGGCCTAATTTTCAATTAGGTCTAACTTATGATTAAACCCAAAGCAAGATTTGTGATTACATGTTCATATTCGATTTGCAATACAACCTAAATTACAGTTTGTGATTCGATGTTAAGGGGTTTTCGATTTTGCGATTTTAATTGTGGGAATCTCACTAAGAGACTCAACCTCATAAGATTTTCGATCCAATAGTTTGTCGATTTGAGATTCACCTAGGATTGATGATTTACGATTGCCGTAATACAATTTAATTTGCGATTCTACCCCCACCCCAAGAACATACAATGACAGCTCCTAAATCTGGTTTTTAATCATTCCAAAATTCACTCAAATCCCGATTAAATTTCATGTTTCCAATTCCATAGCCTCCTAAACATTCCCAAAGAAAACCCTTGATGTTTAATTGAGATTTAAACATGATTTCATACTTCAAAAATTCATTCGAAGCCTTCGACCCATTCCGGTATACGAACAACTCAAACCCCACCTAAATCTCCTCTAAAATCGTTTGTATGAAAATCAATTGCTACGTAAATGGGTATAAAGTATTAAGGATCATACCTTAGATGTCTTCCTTTCCAAAACTCGAATTCAACACACACCACTACACACACAGCCTCTGTTGATACAATACAACTACAATGTTAACTTGGGCTTTGTGCCCTATATTGAGTATAAATACCCTTGTCATACTTTCCAAGTACCATCTTTAGTCCCTCTATTTCAAAGTTATGTTTAAAAGCTCAAAACACAAATAACATGACCCATCTTTCTTTATTAATATTCCAATACAACAATGCGGGTATTACACCAGCTAAACAACTCAATTGTTTAATAATGAACAAACATCAAAAACAAAAGAAAAAAAAACTCAATAGTTTATTTAAAACTAACAGTAAATGAACCATAAGTAAACATAAAAAGCAAAAATTCTAGGATGTGCCGATGGCGATACGATGGCGGCAACGGTGAGATTCTAAATCCTAGACGTCGGAGAGGCGATGATATGCTTGGTGCTCTCGGGGATGACAATGGTAGTGTGCAGAAGTTAATGAAAGGGGATCATAAAGTAGCAACAGATGAGTGGCTATGGAGGTTTCTAGGATGATAGGGTCGTCCTACAGCAGTGGAGCTCCGATGGAGCATCGAGAGAGACGTTCTCGAAGAAGAGCAACTGTAACACCGCGACTTCAAGGTCAACTTTTGACTTTTTAAAACTTATATTCAAACTTATTTCAGTTTGATAAACAAACAACAAAAGCCTTATCAGAGTATTTTCTTCATTTAAAATAACCCAACTGGGTTTTTCAATTTAAAACGGGTGTTAGCAACATCAATACCGACCGACTATCATACCTGTTAACGAATAACAAGTGTCCTTGCACCACAAAATCAACCCTTGGCACAACCAAACATAAACATCTGAAAAAGCATACAAACTAGAAGCGGGTTAGCTTTAAAAGCTAGTGAATAAACCTAACCATAAACATCACATAGCACATAAGGCCCATCACATGATAACACAAATAGTGCTATCCTATCACATTGTGGTGTACTGACATGATCAGTAGGCATCGTATCCCGCAGGGTTACAAATCTGGCTCAACGATCCTAACTGGGGAATCAAGCATACCTAACCGCACTGGTGGGGGAACGGGTAGCGGTCCACCAAACATTGTTATAGAGCCAACGACTTCCTCGGGTTCAGCGGGTAGCTATTTGCCCCTTACGTCAAGGAACAGTGGTCCTGTAGAACCTACGACCCAGAATGGTCCCTCGAGCCACCGTTGATCCTGAACTACGACCCATTGGTTCCCTAGGATCCAGCCATAGGCTAACCTCAGCCATACAACTGTAAAACAGTCAATTAATGTCCGGACATATCACATACACAAAGATGATCGAAACATGATCCAATAGCATGCATACATAACACAACAATAACTTCTACCCACACACGATGAGCAGAACACATGAGTACAACATTGCCATAGCATACAATCATTGTATAAATCATGAAACATGTATTTGTTCACTATCATTGTGAATCTAGTCAATATGGGCATCATGTTCCTCAAATTTATCATGATCTTAAATGTAGTAGGCATTTAGGTATACACAAGTTCCAAGTACTAATGAACTACCTTCCTACATTTAGTAGCATACATTATTGGATTATTGATACTTGTGCATTCAATTGGACATCATACCATTATAGGTAGCATTAGCTCCTTATTATTGGAAGCATAATTTCTTTATCTTAAATATTCATCTTTATGAGTATTGGTAATTTATTATTCAATATTCAACACTAACTTATGTTTGTGCCAATCATCCCATTAACGGGTCAAAATTAACTTACACAAGATCAATCTCAGAATTGCTATCTTGGTTACACATGTCATCATAAGCATATATGTCTCACACACAACTAATGTCAATCAATAATTCCACAATTACTACGTAACATTAATGGTTAAGTCGGTACTCACCTCGGTTCCACGTAATTAGATTAGCACAAGTCAACCGTCAATCCACACAATGCCAATAAAGTCAAAGAGTACCTTAAATACCACCATTTCTATTTAGGTACCCTATAATAGCATAAACATGAGCTCAATAGGCAAGATATATTGTTAAATATCTCATACACCCCATTTGCTGTCTAAACCGTGACTAGGGGTGTTAAAAAAAACCGAAAACCGACCTGCCCCGCATGAACCGAAACCAAAAAAACCGATACCCGTATAACCCGTAACCCGAAAACTAGGGTACCCGCTAAACACCGGGGGGGGGGTTCGGTTTTCAAAATTCGATATCCGCGGGTACCCGCCCTGCCCCGTATGCTTTTAACTTATATATATATGTGTGTGTGTGTGTGTTTGTTAATATGAAATACCAAAATCATTAGAAAACTTAAATTCCTCAAAATTACCTAACTTACCTCTAGTAGCTTCTACCGTCTCCCCTAATTCTTTTTTTTGAGTATTGATATCGAGAGTTTGCAAGCCTGCAACAATCGAGAGTTCAACATGAAGACACTGAAATCAATCAACATTGCCAACTTTAATCTTTTCGGTTTTTTGTTTCTACGAGGCTCTCATCGGAGATCTGTTTGATTTCTGCTAGTGATTTATTCATTATTGTTGATTTGTTTCTACCATTGTTTATTATTTTATTATGAATCTAAACTTGTTGAAAACAACAAAAATGAAAAACAGTTCAATTTTAGGGTACCCGTGACCCGAACTGCGGATACCCGCATCTCTTCGGGTACCCGCACAATGGGTACCCGCTGTTTGCGGTTCGGTTTCTGTTACTAAAACTAGGTACCCGCCCCGTAGTTGCGGTTTGCAAAAAATTCACTACCCGCCCCGCCACGCCCCGTGAACACCCCTAACCGTGACTACCCGTCACTAAACTAGGAATTTATCCAAAAATAATTTTCACATCATCCCTTGAAATTATAATATTATGATAGTAGACTCTCATATCTTTAAAATGACTGGTCATACGCCAAAAACGGAGTTACGGTTGATTTTGTATAATTTTTCAAAGATTGGGCCGCTGTGTAGTCAATATGGCCACATCAACTTTTAATATCCCCGTATTAAACCTACCTGATACCCAGTATCATATTTTAATACCCGCGTATTGAACCAGTTTGATACCCCCTTATCCAATTTCAACACCTCGTATTAAATGACGAACAGGTCCAGAATATAGCGATTAACTGCTCTGATCTCTCTAAATTCAACCCAAACAACTCCAAATCAATTCCCAAATATTTTCTAACACTTATAGGTTCTTTTGGGACCTTTTAAACACTTCTTAACACTAAACTTTCAATCAAAAACATCAAAATCTATAAATTTAATCAACAACACATTTAACTCATTAACACTTTAAACTTCAAAATAATAATACATACTTGTTTCCAAATCACAGTGTTAGTTTCCCTTCTCAAATCTTCAATAAAAACTCAAGTTTCTTACTTGAGGATTTACTAGTATGTGTGTGTTTGCTTAAGAAAATAAGAAGAAAAAAGAATGAAGAAAAGATAAGAATAAATGGGAAGGAAAAAGGGGCTGCCGCCTTTTTGACGTAGAAACAACTAATTTAAAAGCATTTGTGTTCCAAACTCCTTTGCTCGTCAAGTTTGCAAGCCTAATTGAGCTTATGCTAAATTACATTTTTAACTTTGTAATACACATATTACATACATATCCATAGTGGTATAATGGTGTGTAACAGCTAGTCACATAATGTTATTTAAAAAGGAATTTACTACTATTCAAGTTGAGCTCAAGAGTATCATCTAAATCATCAAGTTGAGATCGAGCTTGATATTTAAGGCTCGGTCAAGCTCGAGTCAAGTTTCGAGCTTGTTAGTGTTTGGCGTGACTCAGCCTGATTACACCCCGATGTACCTATAAGTTAATTAACTTTATATGTATTCGAGTAGGATTATAGTGTGTGCTCTATCGTTAACAAAAATAAAAAGTAAAAGTCGGTTGATACTAAAAGCCTAGAAGAGCTACAACCATGTTATACAATTACATTGATTACAATGCCCCCAAGGGGTTACTAAGTCAATCTATCCGGTTGATAAAATCGTAGTTTACTAGACAAAAGAGACGAGATGGAGAGCCGTTTTAACTTGAATGTCTTGTTCTGAACATTTCATATAAGCCTAAGGAAAAAAATAGAAAGATTTTATATCTTCCTATTTTGTATTTCTACCTATACTCCTACTTACAAGATCAAGACTATCAAAATCAAAAGAAGAAATGAAAAAAGGAAATTAGTGGATTCAAACGCCATCACCCAACGGGAAAAAGAACGAAGTAGAAAGATTTAGTAGAAAACCTTTCTCCTTATCTTATTTAATCTTAGTTTTCACTCAAGTTAAATGCCAATGAAAAATTCGGGGAGTTGAGAATCGGAAGAAAGATGGAGAAAGAAGTAAAACAGCAATAATATGATTTTGAGTTAATTACAAAAATGGTCCATGTGGTTGTCACCGATTTTCACTTTTGGTCCTTTAACTTCAAAAATTACGAAAATAGTCACCGTGGTTGTCATTTTGTTTCACTTTCGGTCATTTGCACTAACTAACGTTAATTTCTTCCGTTAAAACTCATCATGTGCCTTGCACATGAGGGTATTTTTGTCATTTTGACTGTTATCCATATTACCAAACACTTCTTTTATCATTTCCATCTTCATCCTTGTTACCAAACACTTTTTCTATCCTTAACCTAAACAAAAGCTTTATCTCTCACTTCAAAACTCTCCCTGAAAACCACCTCCTCTCTGACTCTCTCTAAACTCCCCCCCCTCTCTCTCTACCGCACCTATGAGAGCACCACTGCAAACCTCTAAGAATAACACTTCCGGCACCTGTATATATAACCAACACTATTGTTGAACAACCATAGCAGATCTGAACCATCATCTCCTCGAATCTAAACCACCGTAAAAATCGTCGCCGGGTGTGGAGACGGTACACCTGAGAATAGCGAGTGCAGATTCGTACACATGAGAAGACCACCGTAATCTCTCTCCACCGCCGGTACACCTGAGAATGCCGCTGCTGCACCTTCTCTCACTCAACAAGTGCAGATCTGGCTAAATGCTTCAATCATCCTTCTATCTTTCGGTTTAGGGTTTTAGCTAGTGTTCTTAATTCTATTCTTACATCAAAGGTGAAGAAGATGGAAAATAGGCAACTTTTCATAACCATGCTAGAAGATGGAAATAGCCAACTGTTCATAGCCATACTAGCATTTAGTAAATGTAATAAAGCTTTCACTTCTTTTCTATATATTAGTTTTCGAATGCAAAATAAATGTATTGACTTTTACATTTCATCTCTAGGATGGAAATTTTAGGACCGAAGCTTGATATTTAGTGACCATTTAGAGTATTAATATTTGACATTGGCTAGATCTGGGTTTCATCATTGTTTTTCTTCTTCATTTTTTCTCAGATTTGAATCCAGGGGCTTGAACAATGATAGTGTTTAAGGATGATGAATGTATTCCTAAATATACTACCAATCTTGATTAATTAATATTTAATCATTAAATTTTATTTAAAAAGAATTAAATGCCATTTAGAATGAATTAAATTAAAATAAAATGAATTCAAGGTAGGTAAGTGTAATTTGATATAATAATAAAGAAAATGACAAAAATACCCTCATGTGCAAGGCACATGAGGGATGTTTAACGGAAAAGATAACGTCGGTTAGTCTAAAGGATTAAAGGTGAAACAAAGTGATAATCATGGTGACTATTTTCGTAATTTTTAAAGTTAAAAAATCAAAAGTGAAAATCAGTGAGAACTACAGGGACCATTTATGTAATTAACTCTTTTTTTAATTAAGTGGTACGTGTAGCTTAATTTGGTCTTCTATTCTTTAATTAACTTTTAATTTTTCATGTGAATTATACTATTATTCATTAATTAATTAATCTTTAGCTTTTCAACGTTAATGAGTTTTTAGCTTTATATATATATAAAACCGTACGTACGTTCCCCATTAAAATAAAAATAAAAAATCTTTAAAATGCCCCATTAATTATTTGGTTCATTAGCAACCATGCATTTCCCACCATCTTCTGTCTCTTTTCTTTTAAGCTTCTTAATTTCTGTATTAACAAAAGGAGGGAATATATAGGATGCTTGCTTCAGAAATTTCTAAAAATAATTACTTATTTTAATCTGTAGCAATAAGTTAAGGGACGGAAATAGTCCAGAAAGAATAATAAAAGGACTGTTTTGTATATTTCTTTGCATTATGTTGAAAGTAGGAATGAGATTGTACGTTGGCGCTTTATAAACACGACTGACGATCCCTTCCCCTCCCCTGCAAAAATCAATTGAAGAAGAAGAAGAATTAAGAAGAAGAAAGAGGCAATAAACAAATTTTAAATTCCGCCATGATCATCGCCTCATCCTCCTCCTCTTCTTCTTCTTTTTCTACTTGTTCAAGATTAACCAACATCCCATCCTACACCGATTCCACTCCCAAAGTTTCTTCATTTCCTGCTGCTTCCTCCTCCTTCTCACTTTCCCCTAAATTTCCATCTCACAAACCTCTTACTATCACCAACACCCATGTTCATGTCCATTTTCCTAACCTGTCTGCAACTGATCTCGACACCCTTTTCACCAATTCCAGGCCTACGATCCTCGTCTCCGAGAAACTTGGAGATGCAGGTCTGGAGCTTCTCCGATGCTATGCAAACGTTGATTGCTCCTACAACCTGTCTCCCGAGGATTTATTTTCCAAGATCTCCATGTGCGACGCCTTGATCGTCAGGAGTGGTACAAAAGTCAGCCGCCAGGTCTTCGAAGCAGCCAAGGGCCGGTTGAAGGTTGTCGGAAGGGCTGGTGTGGGTATCGACAATGTAGATCTGCAGGCTGCTACTGAATTTGGATGCCTTGTTGTCAATGCTCCTACGGCAAACACTATTGCTGCTGCGGAGCACGCCATCGCTTTATTAGCTTCCATGGCTCGTAATATACCACAGGCTGATGCTTCCTTGAAAGCTGGTTCGATCCCTGCTAATTACGTACAGTAGTTATTTATTTATGCTTTCATCCTGGTAAATCAAGCAACTTAATAGCTCACATCACCATTAATTAATATCAATTTCTGTTTGCTTATTAATTTGACTTAGGGAAATGGCAACGTAACAAGTATGTTGGAGTGTCTATGGTGGGGAAGACATTAGCAATTATGGGATTTGGAAAGGTTGGGAGCGAGGTTGCTAGACGTGCAAAAGGCCTTGGGATGCATGTGGTTGCACACGATCCGTATGCACCCGCAGACAGAGCCCGTGCAATTGGGGTTGAATTGCTCTCTTTTGATGACGCTGTTTCGACTGCACATTTTATTTCACTTCATATGCCACTTACCCCTAACACTAGCAAAGTATTTAATGATGCAACCTTTGCAAAGATGAACAAAGGAGTTCGGATCATCAATGTTGCTCGGGGTGGGGTTATTGATGAAGACGCCTTATTGAGAGCCCTTGATTCTGGAATTGTCGCACAGGCAGCATTGGATGTGTTCAGCCAGGAGCCACCCAAGGATAGCAAATTAGTGCAGCATGAGAATGTGACTACCACACCTCATCTTGGAGCTAGCACAAAAGAAGCACAAGTATGAATATGATTCCTCCCTAAGACCAGTTCAGTATTTTGAATACCTTCGTCCTCAAATTTGCTCAACTGTAATCTTCTTTATATATGTATGACAGGAAGGTGTAGCTGTGGAAATAGCTGAAGCTGTAGTTGGAGCTTTACAAGGTGAACTTTCTGCAACTGCTGTTAATGCTCCAATGGTACCGCCTGAGGTAAAAAAACTCCCAACTCTTATCTATATAATATAATCCATCGAGTTAATACAGAAAAAACAAATTAAAAAAAAAAAAAAAGAAGTAAAAAACAGCATTTGAATCGACTAATAATCCAATGCCAAAAATTAACCATCAGGTTCTATCTGAGCTGGCACCTTATGTGGCACTAGCTGAGAAGCTGGGAAGACTAGCTGTGCAGTTGGTTAGTGGAGGAAGTGGAATCAAGTCGGTAAAGGTTGTGTATAGATCGGGTCGTGATCCTGATGACTTGGACACTAGACTTTTGAGGGTTATGATCACAAAAGGCATCATAGAACCAATCTCTGATTCCATCATCAATCTGGTTAATGCTGATTTTATTGCTAAACAGAAGGGCCTGAGAATCTCAGAGGAACGAGTGTTTGCTAACTCGTCAGGGCCAGGGGGGAGTCCTGTTGATTCAATACAAGTGCAGATAAGCGACGTGAAATCGAAATTTCAAAGTGCTTTATCTGAGATTTATGAGGAGATTAGTGTGGAAGGGAGAGTGAAATATGGGAAGCCTCACTTGTCAGGGGTTGGGTCGTTTGGTGTGGATGTAAGCCTGGAAGGAAACCTGATACTTTGCCGGCAGGTAGACCAGCCCGGGATGATTGGAAAGGTGGGGGGGATTCTCGGGGAGAATAATGTAAATGTGAGCTTCATGAGCGTTGGAAGGACTGTTAGGAGGAAAAAGGCGATCATGGCGATTGGTGTTGATGAAGAACCAGACAAGGATACCCTTGACAAAATAGGCCATGTACCAGCTGTTGAAGAATTTGTGTTCCTAAATCTCCAGTAATGAACCACATCATCATCATCATCATCATCATCATCATCATCTTTTACAGTGTTTATTCTGCCACTTTTGGACCAATGAATAATAAAAACTTGAGCCACATGTATGGTAAGCTTTGAGTTTTTAATTTCTATTCAATGCTACTTGATCTTATTTGTTTCCTTTTAAGCAAGCATCATGGTAAGCTTATATGTTATATTTTATTTAGCTCTATGTTTTGTTTCATAAAGTTTATCGCATCATAAAATAAAGAAGAAATTACCAAAATAACCCTCAAATTCTCGCAAGAAATTAGCCATTTATTTCATGATTTATATATATACTAGTTTAATACCCTATGCATTAACATGAGGATTGTTAATGTAAATAACATTTATGGCGTGAAACCTTAAACATACAAATCAGAAGATGAAAAAAAAAATTGATATACTAAGAGATTTGAGATTTACGCTAATAGTTAATATTTCATTCATTAGCTATTGTAGTAAATAATAGGAGGATGATTAGTGGAAAAAAATTCAAAATTAATTTAAATCCATCTATGAAATAGAGTTCTGAGTGGTAAAATATATTCCAAATATAATTTGATGATATCATAAAAAAATTCTTTATATATATATATATGTATGTATGTATGTAGAGTTAGGATCAAATGGAACACCTTTAAAATACACGACAGTGAGAACACTTTTGGGCCTTTGATTTCATTGATCAGGTGGTTTAAAAATTATCACATTTCTTTTGGACCTTTGATTTCATTGATTGGATGTTTAAAAATTACCATGTTTTTTTGATAATTTGTTTGATTATATACTTGATGCATCAATGCATATAAAAGTGTTTGTGATCTGATGCATCAATGCATACAAATCTTTAAATTGTTAATATTATAGAAATAATTTTGATTTTATGATTTAGGATGTAAACTTGACTTTTGGGTAGTTATGGGTAAACATAAACGTAAAGGAGAAATACGAAATTACAAGTTTACCCAGGTTCTCATTGTCATGCATTTTAAAAGGTTCTCTCTTGAACCTCACCTTATGTATGTATGTATGTATATATATATGTATATACATGTATAATAGTAATACTTGTAACTTCTGTAAAGTGAGGCACATCTTCAGATGCATATCTCACAAACTCAGATCTCTTTCACATTAAGTTTAAAATTTGCTCCAACATACAAGTAGCGATAAATGCAATATGATCAATTTTGATATGAAACCTGATCATGCTTGATTTTTTTTGACAAACTAAAACATAAAAAGAAAAATCTATAACAGTTTTCCCAAACGACCAAGAGTTCAAAGAGGCCGGCATTCGTTCAAAACACAAGTTTCGTTATGTAATACAAGTTCTTTTGGAAGCTAAACTCAGTCATGAGCAGACACAATAGCTTTGGTCAAATACACCTCTTGACAACAAAGAAGCAAAGAAGCTGATCAGTTCCTAGTTTCCTACACCAGAGCATAATAAAGCTCCTCACAAAACATTCTCTTCAGCCCTTGTACCAATTCAACCAGTTTTATACCCATGACAGTGCTCCTAACTATTTCCCCCTGAATATAATCACACCAGATGGATGTTAGAAAGTAAAATGACTGAAACATGTATTGGAAACTAAAATGTTATTCAGAAGGATTAACATACGTATTCATCATCAGGGTAATGTTGTCACCTTTCAACAGAATCCTTCCTAGAGATATAACCAAAAGTTGACCATTAGAAAAAGGTTTTGTAGTAACCAAAGAACATCAAGAGCAAGATGCATAACTAAACAAAAGGACAACGCACCTAGAGCCTTTCTCGTTTTCTTCTTTACACTGACTTCCTCCGCATCATCAAGAACCAAGTTCATGTATTCGTCAAAACCCTATATGAAACAAGTAACCACATATATAATCAAATCCAACAGTTTAAATGAAAAAACACAATCTTAATGCTTATTTTGTGTTCTTTTTCGATTATTTAAATACCCTATAGCCAGATACGAATATGCTAGTTCAAAAACCCAAAAAACAGAAGTACGGAGCGCCAAAGTCAACTAGATCAAACCCAAAACGCATCAACACCAGACCCCTCCCAAGTCCTAAGCAAGTACGATCATGAGAAGTCAAACCATGATTTCCTAATTTGTTCTAAAACAAACATGAATATAAGTAAGATGTTACTAGGCATCACATGAAGCCTAAATGTCATTGAAGTTGAATGATTTGACATCCAGACTCAATATATAGCTATTATCTTATAGAGGGTACTTGATTTGCCATTTCCCTAAGAAAACTATCTTACTCTCTTCTACTGGTCAAGATTCTACACACAGTTCCTCATACAGATAATGCAAACAATACAAGTGCAGAGTTAGACATACAATTATGCGGCCTTCGATCCTCAAATCCTTCTGTTCGAACAGCCATATCTGGATACGAGCTTTCTGTTTTATATACCACATAGAAATCATAAAATGAGCAGCTAAAACCGTTACAAAACGTCAATGCAAAATTAAGTTATGGAATGAGCATAAAACTTACACTTTGAAGGAACCTGAAAATGAGATTCTGGAACGAAAAGGGGAAAAAAATAAAAGAAAATACAGATTAGTCATAATTCAAACAGAATATCGAAAAGGAGGGGAGGGCAATTAATTATGGATAGGGAAGCAAAAGATATACGATTGGTTGGGTCATGATCCTCTGAACTTTAGTCGCCATGGCTGCTGCTTGTTTTGATACGAGACCGAAAGCTCCGAGTCCTTCTGTTCTTGCTGGGGGGAAAACTAAACCCTAACCCCTCTTGTTGTATTCAACAATCAACATAACGCATGAATTGCAAGAATGGTCCATATACTAATTAATACTCACATTTCAGCCTTTGTCCTTTGAGAATTGTTCGTAGCTAATTACAATTGAGACAGATTTTTCAAAATTATACTCTTTGTAATTTTCATAGCTAGAATAAAAAATAATAAAGCATTCTCTATGCAATAATAACATAAATATTTATAAAAAAAAGACTTATCGGCATTACAAGTTAATTCTTTATGCAATCTCTCACTCTATCTTTTGGGTACTTTCTTCAAATGAAAACCCTTTTCCCCGGGCTCCACACCCTCTCTCTAAAGACTCTAGAGCTTCTTTTACAATGGACGATCACGTCGGAATTCCAAACCCACCTATCGTTGCCGGTCCTCCTCCTAAGTTCAGCAATGATCTGTAACATTACTCGTCCCCGCTTGCCTTTTGAAATCTAAAGTTTGAACCCATTAAATATACCGTTGGTCTGAGATCTTCATGTGCAGCCGTCGCCAATGACAAGTTTTTTCAAGTGGCCCTCACTCCTTTGTGCTCGTATGCAATTTGTTATAAGCTCATATTTTTTTAGTAGTTATATAATCTGTTTAGTTTTCTTGTCATTAGTTGTTAAATCCAAATTTTTATTGTGTCAAATATGAATCTATGCATTTTTCAAATACATGTATTACATATTTTATAGTAAGAGCACCGAATTTGGGGGGGGGGGAGCACAACCCCCCTTGCTCCTTATAAGTTCCACCATTGCTTCCGGATCATAAGGGCTCTCAATCTTCTCATAATCATATGCAAAATTCACTTTGGCCTCTTTCCCTTTGTTCTTGAGTGATGGTTGGTATAGTTCTATTAGATGCTTTGCCGTACGACATGTACGGGCACAATGATTTTTCATGCCACAACGATTACACGTATTGGATGTGTTACTTTTAGACTTTTCATCTCTTTCACATGCCATGGTCTTGCCATTTTTTATTATTATATTGAACACCAGGATCATCTCCTAAGCCACGGCCACGACCTCGACCACGACCATGACCACTAGCACGACCACGTCCATGATTTCCAACTTGATCATTATATGTTGCTACAATCACTTTTTTTTAACTATATATCAATCAAACGAAAAGATGTTAAATTACTAAAATTATACCAAATTAACGAGAAAATTATGCTCTTTAATTTGAGACCGATCTTGCTATACTTAAAAAAAAAGAAACTACGTTTGCTTGGTTTTTTTAACATAGATCTCGACATATGCACATGTGCATATTTACATATGCGCTGAAAAAAACTAGGCGCATCTGTGCATATGCACACGTGCATACATTTGCACATGTGCATATATGCATATGTGCAGCTGTCGAGACCTGTATTGAAAAAAAAAACTTATTCATATGCATATGCATATGTGCATATGTCGAGACTTGTTTTAGAAATACCCAGCAAACGGGAAAAAAAACTTGTATTACATAACGAAACTTATTTTTTATTTTGTTTAGAAAAAAATTTCTGAAAAAATATTGGAAGATCTGGACCCTCCATCTATTTGATCAATGGCTATAATTAATTCTCGTACGAAAAACAGTTCTCATTTGAAACGTTGCTGATATCTGCGTTTTTATGCATGTTTTACATGCCGAAACGCCTCATTCGCAGCCCATTTCTAAGGTGAATCGTATGT
>JAUEJL010076270.1:0-15881 GCA_032274825.1 Drosophyllum lusitanicum | reverse complement strand
TTAAGCTGTGTGTGAGTACCTCTCTATACCAAGCGACCACAAAAACTCATCATCATCCTTTTTTTGTTCGTTACCGTTGCATTGCGCGGGTACCCCACTAGTATATATAAAAATAGTTACAACGTGCTTCCACCACTAATGAAAAGTGTGTACTCCTAGATTCTGGATTGTATTCTTAGTGGTTAGAAACTTGTTAGCCATTCATGTCTCAGTAAAGGCTTCAAAGATCGATTAGTAGTAGAGGGAGAGTTTTGGATGTTTTTTGGAGCTATTCGTATCCTTAATCATGTTAAAGTATAATTTGCATTTAAGATTGGGTTTAGGAAAGGACAAGTGTCAAATTGGATTGTGAAGAAGATTGGAAAACAATACAAGAAGTTGATAAAGGTAAGGTATATGTTTCTCATTAAATATTTTAAGGTTTACACATTATATTTTACTCTTTTAATACTTACAGTAATTGTCTTTTTGATAAGTTGGTACATCTAGTTAGAGCTTGAATCAGAGACGAACATGAAAGTGGCAAGGCGAAGGTGTTAAAAATGGATATATTTATGAAGTTTGGAACCTTTAATATATTTTGAAAGGAGCAACAGTTTAAAAATTATTATATTTATACTTCTGAACAATTGTAATATAACCATCTTATATTTTTGTTATGATTGTGGGAAGGTGAAGGTACAATTCTTAATTTTTAAAATATTGCATGAAACAATTGTACACTATCTTGTTTTTGCCATTATTTTAGTTGTAACAATTGTATTAATAATTAAGAATAACTTAAAACTTCACTGATTACATAATCAATTAGTTAGTAAACCTTTTTACTGTAGAATTCATACGATCTTTAAACATACTTTTAAATCTGCGTTTTTTACTACGAGACATGAATCTAAGACTTTAAACATTACCTTAAACATCCAATATAAATATCAACGAAATATCATTATATTAAATACTTAGCTAATTAATTAATCCGAATTCTAAAATTATTAATACAACATCAAAATTCTATTCGGATTTTTAACTTATTAAACAAATCCAGCTTTTTTTTTAATTGAAAAAAAGTCCAAAGAAAAAGTGAAAAATACAGCTCAATTCCATTATTTCAAAATAATATGTTCGTCAATTTTCATACTCGATTTTCAATTATTAATCAATATCAAATCACAATCTAATAAGTAATTACGTTTATATAACATAGAATCTAATTGTACCCGAATCTAATCTGATATCCAAATATCGATTAGAGAGGGGAACAAAACATGTCTTATAAGGGTGTTGATACCTTTCCTAGCATGAGGCCAGAGGGGCAAAGCCGACAATATCGTGCTACGGGATTTGGGTTGTTACAATACGGTTCAGTTATCGATTATATTTTCAAAATAAAAATTAAACCGTCTTGAATTTGTTGGTAAAACCGTTTTAGCGAATCCTTACTAAAAAACGAGTTCCGAAAATTTTTAGGAAATAGAATCTTGAAAATTGAGATCAGAAACTGATTCTGAACTATGTTCAGAAACCGGTTCAGGAACGTATCCCGAAAGAGTTCAGGTTTAGGAACGTATCCTAAAAAGTTTAAGTCAATAACAAATCCTAAAGTTGAATTCAGTAACTTCAACAAAAAGAAGATCCGAAGAACGATTGAGGGTCGTGTGTAACATGATTCCTGTAAATAGATTCGTCGTTTGTTCATAAGGTACAACAGCTTAAACAAATTAATTATCATTTATTTATCTTCAATGTGTTTCAGTTACAAAAACTGAAACTGTATCAAATTAATGATCATTTATTCATCTTCAATGCATTTCGGTTACAAAAACTAAAGATGCGCGAGTAAGAGATTTTGGTGCTGCATTCGTGTCCATACACAAGTTTAGTGAATTTAGCCTATAAAATCCATCGGCACCCCCTTACGCGTGGGTAGGACTTGGAGTAAAACTACACAAAAAAGCTTGTAAGCTCTTAAACTTTAATGGTTATAAACACACTAAGTGGTTACTCCTCCCTCCTATGTGAGACATATTCTCACACCCATTTGGTTTTCCCAAATTCTATTCCAAGTATCCAATTTTGAGTATCAATGTTTGATTCACACAAACTCCGTTTTGGACATATCATATATCGTTATAACGAATAATACAAACCCACTAAGGATTTAACACACACACACATATATATATAGTGAAAAGTTCATTTGAGAACCGTTTTTATTGCGAGAACCGCAAGAACCAATCTTAGCCGTCCAATTCCCGTTCTTTCAATTGGATTGCCCACCCATTAGTTCTTTACATGCACCTTACCACACTCAATCCCCCCACGGTTTTCATCCATGAATTTCACTTACCAATTGAACGGCTAAGATTGGTTCTCGCGGTTCTCACACTAATAATGGTTATCAAATGAACCCTCCTCTATATATATATATATATATATATATATGTATTTAAATATATCAAAATTTAATAAAAACAAATTATTTTACTAAACTTTCTAACATAATTAACCAAAACTCGAAAACTAACCCAAGTAACCACACAACCGAGGTGGGTCCTATGAAAAACCTTATATTTTGGTGATTTAGTAAAAAAAACTTTGAGATATTTATTTAGAGAATGATTTTACAGGATTAAAACAGCGACCCCGGGTTCAGTGAAATGGTAGCGAAAGCAACGGGGCAACCAAGATTGATCATGTCAAGTTTCACCAATGCCTATCAACCACCAAACCCACACACACACACAATTGGTAAGCCGATTTACAAACCCAACAAAGCCGCGCGCCATTTGTCGGTGCTACTTTCCTATTTCAGCATCTTTCTACACTGCAAAACAAAAACCTCACTTACACGACAACCACCCCAAAAACCTTTCATACATCTGAATCTTAGTATCAAACGCTCACCGCATTGCCCCTTAATTCCTTCAGATCCATACATTATCATCTCCAGATTCACTTTTGGTTCGTCAAATCCTTACTTTTCTTCAAATTAATTGGCGATAGTTCGATTCAAAACCCTTAAGCCACTAATGCTGGTGTTACATTGCTGATCTTCTGTTTGTTTTTATTGGTTTTTGTTTAGATCTGAAGTACTCTTTCTGCCAATTCACTTCAGGTTTGTCAATATTGACTTCTGGTGTTGCATTAGGATTTTACGGGTCTAAATACTACAATTCAAAACCCTTGAAACGACTTACGGATTGTTGACATTTTTGTGTTTTTGCTGGTTTTTGTTTGGAGGCTGATTTATAGACTATAGTACACCATACTTATACATGGTAAAACATAATCAAATATTCAAACACATGATCATCTTTTTTTGTTTAGATCTAATGGATTTTATGGAAATTAATTTCAGAACTTTGGTGGAAATGGGGAAGGAAGAGAAATCTGGAGGATGTATGGGGTGGTTTATTGCGTTGATTGTATTGGGGGCGATTGCAATAGCATTAGGGTTAACATTGAGGAACAAATTTCACCATGGTGGTGATGATGAACCAGTTCCTGGGCCTCCCGGACCTGTGACAAAGAAATACGGCGATGCTCTCAAGGTTGCACTGCAGTTCTTTGATATCCAAAAATGTAAGCTTACTGATTTTTATAATTACTTTTTTGTGCAGTATCTGCCTTGTTGGTACGATAATGCACCTATTGAGTATAGAATCATAACGCCATTGGCATTGCTAAATAAACTCTAAAATTCCCTAAATTCGTAGCTGTTTTTGGTTTTTTTTCTTTGTACATCGAGTGATCTGAAGTTATCTTTCCTTTATAGGTATATTACTTAAAATGTCAACATACTTTTTCATTGTTCCTGTATTAGCCATCTAGATTAAATGCTCGTGTAATACACGGGTTTAAAAAATAATAAATATTAAACATTAATAAAAAGATATTAAATAATTATAAAACGCAAATGAAAAGAATTTTAAAAAAATGACAACAGACAACGTCAACAATCAGACCAACGGTAGGAGGGGGAGGTCAGACGTAATGGCAGAAACATGGTATAATGATACGAAGATACGTTATTGTATTTTTTGTACTAGCCATCTATCATTATTGTTACAATTAGGATTAGGGGCAATAAGGTGAATTGTTTATTGGTTATAATTAAAAAGAATTTAAAATGATTATAAAATCATTTTAGAATGATAAAACTAAGAAATTTGGTTAAATATGATATTTTGAAATGTTATAAAGAGTAAATATGATATTTGTAAATTAGAATGGACAAATACGATATTTTAAGGTTTAAAAATTGGCATATATGAAAATATGAAATTATCTCTACTAAATTTGGTTCAATTTAAAGTCAAAAGTGAATCCAATTTTGACCAAGAAAAATCAAAATTGGATTTCAATTTTTATCAAAATGGATGGTTAAGATTTGATAATTAAATTTTTTATCTAAATTTAATGGCTAGGATTGTTTAATAGATTTTATTTAAGTCAGTCTTGTATTTATATTAGAAGACGTACTCACTAGAATACAACATGGTCCATTAAAAGAGGACTCTTTGTTCCACTTTGCTGATTCAAAATCCGATGGCCAGCTGAAACGTTGGCGTGTGACGTGTCGCTTACAGGAGGACTAAAGTGGAACAAGAAGCTATCTTTTAAAAACCATGGTGGAACAAAAAATAAATAAAAAGTGTCAGTTCACATGTTGCGGACATTGGTGCTTTTTATAATTTACCCATCTTTTACTGGCTTATTGCTTTGTAGGATTGTTTTGCCCCCCAATCTCGTGTATTGGAACCCATGGTTATGGACCCTTGAGTAATTGGGTGCATTTAAGTTGGTTGACTGAACTAACTTCAATAAATACTATAATTACATCAGATTGGATTTGGAATATTAAAGTTTGAGTGGACTGCAGAGCGAACATATAGTCACAGGAGGCATGCGTGTGCATATCCTCAAATAATATTATGCTTAGGAATGTTCATTTTTTTAATTCTTAAAGAGTTCGGTTTGACTCCTAAGAGTCAAAACACACTATTTTTAAGAATAGAGGCACTAAGATTACGGGAAGAAAAAAAAATCTATGTTTCATTGCTTCAAGAATCAAGAGATACCATTGCCACTTCATCTTAGTGATCCTGGAAAACCCGATGCAATTCTAATTCTTATAAAACATTGTGTTGCACTAAATATAAGTACATAAAATTATCTTTTTGTCATGATATTTGGATTGTTTTTCATGAGATAGGATCTTAATGGGAATAATATGTGTGAAGGCCACCCAAGTATTCAACTTTTTTCATTAAGGCCACCCATCTATTAAAACAATTACATAGGCCACCCAAGTAACATATCCTATATTCCTATGTCATTTATATGAATTTCAACCAAAGACATTACAAATGACCTTAAGTTCATTAGAAAGAAAAAAGTATGTTTGATGAGGTGCCGACGTATTACTTTCAACAGAAAAAAAAAAAAAAAAACTTTACGGCATTTTCATCATTTGGCATGTTTTTTTTGGTCAAAATTAATATGGATGACAGAAGATACATCCTTGGATAGTTAGATGGCCTATATGATAGTCTTAACACATGGGTGGCCTCAATGAAAGAAGTTGGATACATGGGCTACCTCCACATACATTATTCTCATTTTAATTGCAAGTTGAACCATCGATAACATCTTTATTCATTACATATATTTACGTTTTTGTGTTGTAGCTGGTAAGTTGGTAAATAATGAGATATCATGGAGGGGGGATTCGGGCCTACAAGATGGAAAAGATGCTAAATTGGATCTTACTAAGGGAATGTATGATGCTGGAGATCATATGAAGTTTGGCTTCCCAATGGCTTACACAGCCACGGTTCTTTCATGGGCCATCCTTGAGTACGGCGATCAGATGAATGCAGCTGATCAATTGCAATCTGCCAAAGACTCACTTAAATGGATCACCGACTACCTTATCAGTGCTCATCCCGAACCTAATGTGCTCTACATTCAGGTAACTTCAAATTTGTTTAACTCCCTATTTTTAGTTTACCCTAAAAATCTATAATTTATGATATTAGGCTGATATATTGTAATATATGTGTATAAGTTTTACCACTGTTCCATTTAGGTCACTCAAGTTTCACTTAGGTCTGAATGGTTTAAAGGCCTTGTATAAAGTTGGTCATTTGGTTGTGAAAATAAATCAATTTTTGGTTTTTCATAATAATTCTGAATGGACAGTCTTAGTCATAAAATTACCATTTTAACCTTATGTATAATTGTGTGTTAACTTAAGTTATAACTGATTGGTTAGTGTTCTAAATTATTATAACTTATATCTTAAAAAAATATTACATTAAACAAAATGGTGAACAGAATTTTGAAAATATCCTGCAGTGTCCTTAAAGGTAAATTTTTTTTCCTTATTCTCTCAATTGAGAAAGAGAAGTTAAGAAATTTCATAAATCATAATATTAGAAAAAAATTAGAAAAAAAAGTTTGCCTGTGGTGATACTGCAATGGGTGTGCCGTAAATTAGGATAGAGGATTACAGGGTGGTGTTGGAACGTGATATCCTTCAACTTCTTGTTATCCTACCAATCAACATATGCTCTCTAACTGAATCAAAGCCAACCTCTCCATTCAACACAAATCAGACACCTCCTTAGTTTACCTATCACATTATATAAAAAGAACTGTGGAAGGGACTAAAGGAGGCATTTTCGAGTGGGTTGTGTTTTATCTCAAACAGGTTGAATGGTAAACTCAAGAAATTTAGTCAAAAAGAGAACGCTTCAAACGGGTTGAAAGTCATCCGAAGTCTATTATTAATGCATACAACCTTCTATCAGTTTTCTACAAAGACAGATTCTTATTGCAAGGATATATTTCTTTATCACAATAACGGACATTAATTATTCATAAATATTTAAAAGCTGGGAAAAAAACTGGTAGCTCAACCCAACCCCAACCAGGCCGATTACCGATGGATACTAAAAAGGGCCCTTTTGACGCCTTACACTTCCCGCGCATCTTTCTACCTCTACTTGAATAGTATACCTTAGCCTCCTTTTGACCCGTTTTTAACTTCTTTCAGGTGGGTGATCCAGATCTTGATCACAAATGCTGGGATAGGCCAGAAGATATGACCGAGAAAAGGCCTCTGATACAGATAAATGCTTCTACCCCAGGAACAGAAGTAGCAGCTGAAACAGCAGCAGCACTGGCATCTGCATCACTGGTGTTTAAGTCAACCGATTCAACATATTCAAGCTTGCTTTTAAAGCATGCTAAAGAGTTGTTTACATTTGCGGATCAGCATAGAGGATCTTACAGCGAAAACATCCCACAAGTTCAGACATATTACAATTCAACCGGCTATGGTGATGAGCTTTTGTGGGGAGCTGGCTGGCTCTATCATGCAACAAAAGATAAAACATACCTTGATTATGTAACCGGAAGTAATGGAGAGACCTATGCTAATTGGGGAAGTCCAACTTGGTTCAGTTGGGATGACAAGCGCCCTGGGATCCAGGTAAAGTGAGCTAACATTTCATTATTTGATCTTATTGCTCAATATAGTGCCAGGCTTCTGTAATTGGCTAATGTTGAATGTTGAATGCTAATCATAGCTTTCTCAATCTGACACATTTGCTTATGAATGGGTAGATTTGGCTTCAAATGAGTAAAATAAGATCAAAAGGCTAAAGAGGAAACGGGTCAAAAGTTGCCTAGTGTGTTTTTTAATGCATAAAACCTAAGGGTGGCAATTCGTGTGCGGGTTTTGGTTGGCTGGTTGGTATCACCAAATTCTAACACATCCAGTTTAGTTATTCGTGTCACAAACCCCCACACTAACTTGGACAAGCTTAGCTGATGTAATCCGTTTATCTAAATGGGTTGGCAGGTATAGTTGGTTGTAAACACATTGTAACCAGGATAAAGGAGATGGCAAATCACCTACTTTTCCACAACCCAACCCAAACATTACCAAAGTCATTAATCAAGTTAGGTGTGTCGACCAATTTAGACCATAACCTACTCGTTTTTTTCGTGTTGGATTCGTGCCTTGTTATCCAATAAAACTAAATTATTAATGATATAATGTAATTTTGTTAATCGTTCCCGACTTGCTAATTTTTTAAAAATGCTTAAATTTTTTAACAGAATGTTGGGTCATCCCCGTACCAAAAATTACCGGTGTTGACCCAAGCTCATATTAAACCACTGTCCAACCCGCCTGTTTTACCACCTTTACTTAATCATAATAACGTAAACACATGGAACTGTGCAGGTTCTTTTGTCGAGGGTGAGCTTCTTTGATTCGAAAGCTGCTACAAACGAGAAACTTAAGAAGTACCAAAAGACTGCTGAGGCTGTTATGTGTGGCCTCCTTCCAAAATCCCCAACAGCAACATCAAGCAGAACAAAAAGTATATCTTCTCTTCTCGGGATAATGTATAAGGATGCCCCTCAACTATGGAAACTACTCATAGGCCACCCAATTATGTATCCAGTTTTGTTTTAAAAAAACACTCTTTTGTCACTTTCTCAAATCCGTAAAGTAGAAAAGTGGTAGAAAACTATGGAATAGTCAAAATAAGGAATATTTTCGTCATTTCGCATGTTTTTAGCCATATTTGATATAAATTAATCTGGATACATACTCGGGTGACCTATAAATTAGTTTTAATAGTTTGGTGGGCTTAATGTAGAAAGTCGAATAGCCGTGTGTGTGCGTGCATCTATATTTATGCATCTTGATGTAAAATTGTAAATCTCATCATATCTCACGATAACATGTCAACAACACAATACAGGTGGTCTTATATGGATCAGTGACTGGAATGCTTTGCAGCATCCAGTAGCTTCTGCTTTTTTAGCCATTGTTTACAGCGATTACATGCTCACATCTCGGAACCAAAAATTCCATTGTGATTCAGACTCCTTCTCTGCATCAGATCTTAGGAAATTTGCCATGTCACAGGTATGCTTCACATAACTTCTCTGAGTGACCTTGTTGTGGTACTAAAGGTGGAAACTTGAGGGGGTCGGTTATGGTAACAGGTCAAAACAGGTTTGGGATGAAATTGTTTTGTTTTTAGTACGGATTGAAATGGTTAGGCAGGTTGGGTTGGCCCACAAACATTTTTTGGTCAATTCCGTCCATTATTTTGTTTATAGTTGATACATTATCTATGATCACAATTAATATAAGGAGGGTTTAGAACAGAACGATTATGAGGCTTTAAGCATTAAAAATACTACTATTTAGGCGACTTTCAGTAAGAACCCTTGTTCTGGTACTTAATATGGGAAAATGGTTAGTAGAGGTAGCGAGTGGTTGGTGGGTCAGGTAACAGTTCAAATCGGTTTCAAGTTGAATAGTATGAATCAGAATGGTTGGGTATGTTGGGTTGACCTACAAATACTTTTGTCAAATTGACCATTTTTTATATATAAATAGGTAATAAGTTAAATCTGATCACACAAGTGATATCATTCAAATAATAATCTAAATTCTTATAACAATGGATTAGCAGATTGTATACATTTAAAAATACAAATTTGGGTGACTTGTTTGTTTTGACACGTTTTCATTTTAGCTATATTTTTAGATGACTCATTTGACGACGTGAGTATAAACATAACCCAAATTGACTTGCTAACCAGTAAATGGGTCAAAATTGCCACCTCTATATTATCTAGGCTGATGTAAGATATGGGCTTGGGCCAAATGGGTAAATTTTCAGCATGAGTAGGAACAGGCCACAGTCTGATTGATTGACCCACCAAAGTTTTGTTACTCCATTTTATAATTTGTAAGTAACTTTTGTATCCTAAATCTATATTGTTAAAGTTAAATATATTTTCCTTTCAATAAAAGTATACAAGTGGCGGTAACCATCTGATTTCCCTTTCAGCCAAAACTTCAAATTAAAACTCAAATCAACATACTTTTATGTACATAGGTCGAAGTTGTCTCTGTTTGACTGATATGATTCTAATTTGCAATAGGCTAACTATGTGTTGGGAGACAATCCAATGAAAATGAGTTATCTTGTTGGATATGGTGAAAAATACTCGCAATATGTTCACCACAGAGGAGCCTCGATACCTGCTGATGCAACTACCAACTGCTCTGATGGCTGGAAATGGCTTGACTCAGATCAACCCAACCCTAATATTGCAACTGGAGCGCTTGTTGGTGGGCCCTTTTTAAACGAGACATTTGTAGACTCACGTAACAACTCGATGCAAACGGAACCAAGCACTTACAATAGCGCAGTCTTGGTCGGACTTCTCTCTGGTTTGATTACTACCTCATCAGTTGCTACATCTTTCACATGATTCCACGCTTGTTATCTCTATGTATATGGAGGTCCCTCAAGTTCTCAACTTTTCTCATTAAGGCTAACCAACTACTGAAACTAATTTACAGGTCACCCAAGTATGTATCCAATTTCGTTTATACCAAACCGAACATGACTAAGAACATGCTAAACGACAAGAATGTGCTTCAATTTTTTGACTGTTTGATGATTTTTTTTATTTCACAAAGTAGAATAGTTAGCCAGGGTGTTTTTCTTTTTAAATTTTTTTCATTTTGAACGTTATCATCATGATCTAGCATGTTTCTGACCAGATCTTGTATAAACGAAATTGGATACATAGCGGGATGGTCTATAAAAGTAGTTTTCATAGTTGGGTGGCTTCGAAGAGAATAAATGAAGATTTGGGTAGCTTCCGCATACATTATCCCGTATTTGTATTATAATATTGTATTATTGTTACTATGTAATGGGATATTCGTTAGGTGTTTTGACCCCTGTGCGTAGGCTTATCGAATACATGTTATGTGATGAGTGTATATAGTCTTAGTTGACTTGCTCATTATTGATTGGTTTTGAGTTGAAATTGTAAGGTCTAGTATGGTTTTGTGTAAAATTATATTAATAAATATGTGAGCCTTTTGGACTATGTTAGTGAAGTCGAAAATACACGATCGAGTAATGAGCCTTGGTACATAGGGACCGAAAGAAACCCAATCGCTTACATGCTTTGGTCTGGGCCATGTTGGATCAGGAGACGGCACTAAGGACAGTCTTAGCCGCTTATCATGGCCCAGGACCATATGGTTTACATTATAGAACATAAAATTTTCGCGATTTTGTGTGCATGGTAATCTCCTAAATGATTTGAAGAAGTATGTATAGAACATCAGAACAAGGGGTGTCATATACTTCATAAGAAAGCGATTAACGGCCAGTGAATTTAGTTACAGTTTAACGTGAAAGATATAAATCACTTAAAAACTACACATACACATGATATGATGCCGGAACTGAATCCGAGATCTCTGCGTTACGATGTATATCATTGAGTGCTAAACCACCGTCACGAGTAGAGTATAAAAGTTTTGTATTTACATGATGTATGTGAGAGGATAGACCTAGTGTTTTTTAAATAAGGGCAATATCTGCCACTTCATTCGTTTGAAGAAATGCAAAATTTAATTTTGTAGAGCCGACTACAAATATTCTTGTGTTAAAACTTGTAAATACAAGAATCTTGCAAACATTACTACATAGTTGTGATAATAATTTTAGCATTAAAATTATAAACAATTTACAAAAGCAATCATGTGGTATGCATTTCTATAGTCAAATTCCCCTATGTTCACCCAAAACACATGCTCTAGATCACACTCAACCGGTGACTTCTACATATATATAATCCCTCAAGACCGCCACTACAGCACGGTGGCACCACCATGTCTTCCTCCTCCCCTCCTCCCACCCCCATGGCAGCACTTCTTCTTCTGTTGATCATCACATACCTCCCATCTCCTACAATCACCCAACCCAACTTATTAACTCCCACCATAGAGGAATGCGGGCCCCGTATCCTTCCACTAGCCATGTGTGCACCCTTTGTCCAAGGGATGTCTTCGGACCCAACCCAAGTATGTTGCGATAACCTGAGGCGGCTCAACGAGCAGCAGCCCAAGTGCTTGTGCCTCTTGTTGAATAACTCGGCTTTGAGCTCTAGCTTCCCCATCAATACGACACTCGCTATGCAACTTCCGCTCATATGTAGTGTACATTTCGACATTGTCTCTTGTACAGGTTAGGCTTTATTTTTGTCATAATTAGAGAGGAACTTCATAAGGAGAGAGAAGGTTTGTGTCCCCTCAATAAAGTTTAGCTTAATTAATATTTCACTACATTTTATATAATAAAATTGTTACATTTTAACGCTCCTGATGATTTCGAGATCTGATCACAATATTGATGTAACGGTTTTATTTTAAATTTTAAATGGTAAACCAAACCAAGAGGCTTTTTCTTGAACCTAGTTATCTAAGATCTTACACATCCTTTATCTTTAATCTTTAATCTTCTTTAATATATATTAAAAAAAAATGAGTTATAATGTCATCATTTTATTTTTAGAATTTTTTCCATCAATCATCCTCTTTTATATTCTTAAAGGGCTTATGAATGAGTTGTTTATTTTTACTATATATATTAGTATCCTTTAATATCATAAACATTTAAAATTTACTTTAACCATCCACGTGTTTAACAACGGATGTTAAGCTAGTTTTTTAATTATATTTCTTGACTTGTTAACTTTTATTTTTGGTTTCACAAAGGTGCGACTTTACCATCAATGTCGCCTACACCGCAGGTTTCTTTAGGGTCGACTACCAATACCACCGTTGCTTGTGAGTAACAATTAACAAACTCATACATCTATCTATGTTTGTTAAAGACTTTAATTAAGTATTAGATATTTGATAATACTATGTATGGTTGTAGCAGCTTCTCCTGTGGCAACAGTCACTCCAAAATCCAACTTTATGGGACTAGGGTTTCATCGGAACTACGCAATGAAACTACGGGGGTCATTGAAGTTGCGGATGCTGGTGGTTTTGATCATATTGGCCATCTTGTATTGAGCACTTCTTACATGCTTGAGTCTATTAGTTGCATGTTACTCTTCTACTGTGTTGTTGGTTAATAGTTTTTTCTTAACATGCTTGCGTAGAGTTAGCAAAATTGTAGTTTTATAAGTTATAACCGAGTATTTTATGCAATAAACGAGTATATCGAGTCTTGTCAACCAATTGTTGTGAATTCCAGACTTAATATTAACAGGATTATATGCATTTTGAACGCTTAAAAATCCTTTGTATATTGCTATTCGTAATGTTCTTGAGTGCTTTTAACTAGATATTCGCGTCGGACTCTTTTTGCTCGTATTGTTAGCCAAATAAACAAATTGAAAATCAAGATTAAATGAGTTTATTAAGTGGTGTTTGGGATTATGTTTTAAAATTAAATTATGTATTTATTTTACAATCTAAATCAGATAATTAACTATAACAAAACATGATGAAATCAAAGAGCTTGTAGCCTAGCGGTATCTGGTATTGTAAAGTGGTGCCCCTTTCAAGTGATTGTGGGTTCAAGTTCCGTTGTGGACAATAGAATAGATTTAGGGGTTTGGTGTATGTGTTTGTCATTCAAAAAAACATGATGTAGAATAATAATGCTTGGATTTAATTATGTTGTTTTATAATGCAATAATCAGATTTTGAGTGTTTGACAAAGTGGCTCTACTGATTTTTAAAGGGTAAAGTGGCATTTATTAAATAATCAGTTTAAAAAGTAGACCTACAATAAATACTCAGAATTGCATTTTGTTATCTTCAAAACGAAAAAAATATCTGATTTTTAAAAACGTAGTCTGAGACACTCTAAACTAACTATCTGTGATAATCACAATAATAGAATAATCATTTTTGAATCACAACACCAAAAACTCTTGGAATTTATATTCTCGGTTCTCACAATATGCGTGTGTGGGAAACTTCATGTTTAACCAAAACCATATACAATAACATAAGGATGGAGTAGAAGCAAAAGACGTTTGACAATTCCACTCGTGCTACTTGAAAGGAAAGAAAGAGTTCAACTGTTAAGGAGAGGGAGCACTTTAAGAGTATGGGAAATGGTCACTCCCCCTACTACCACACAACTCTTGTTGTGGTGGAATTTTCCATGCCAAGCCTGGTGTGGAAAGCTCCCCTCACCGCGTCGTCCTCCCTTCCACCACCACTCCAGTATCCCTCCAGTCTAATAATAAAGGAAACGCGACGTATGCATGTGTTAGACACGATTCTCTTAAAACAAATTGGGTGTATATTTCTCATGATACAAAGATCGATATGGTGTGTAATGACAGATTTGACGTAATTACCTAAAACTTCATAGGAACTTGATCACACGTACTTGCTAATCATAATAGAACTCTCTTCTTCAGTTCGATGTGGTTTGTCAAATACAAATGAGAAGCTTGTTTTGTATATTAGTGAAATAGATCAGATAATTACAAAAATCGAATTTGAAACGAATACCATATATTGATATTTGATTTGCAAATCAAAATCTCACAACTTGATTGAAAGTTCTGAAAACAGATCTTGATCCGTTAGAAAACGACATTGATTTTACCATTGCAAAAAGCACACCGTGTAAAGATTTCAAGTCTTGTTTTCCATTCCAAACAATCCACTTTGAGCGTTGATATCTCTTTCTTATTAACTCCATTTTGAACACATATTAGGTTGTTGTGGTACTCTCTTTAAGGAAAAAGCAAGTATACAAAACATAATTAAATGTCCAAAGTTAATGAAAACTCTAATTAATAAGTTGCTCTAACCTGGGTGTTGTGAGGAGAAACAAAAAAAACAAGGATAAATGATGTAAAAACTAACCTTTAAATACAAATACTTGGAATAAAGCAGTTAAATCTAAATAATTATCTAATGACCTGAAATTTCTCTCAAGCATGTTTTATGAAAAAATTTAGGGTTAAGATGTTACAAGAAGAATCAGCATCTTTAGGCAAGGAGCTGGTCGCGGGGACGGCGGTGCAGCTAGTGGCATCCACCTTCGATGAGGAGAGCTAAAGATGGTTAGCCGGGACCACACTCTATGCGGAACCGTGTGGTAGGCGAGTGATCTCCTTCTCCACGCCTTAATCTGGAAGGGGTGCACGGAGTGCTCACAGCAATGGCAAATGCTACTAGACTTGTCAAGCTCGAAGAGCAACTGAAGTAAGAGAGAGAAAGAGTTGAGAAATAGAGACGAGGAAATGGCTGATATGCGCGTAATAATAAGAGTTGTCGGAGTATTTGAAACCGGTATAAGCATGAAGGACATTAGGATAAGGATGAAGCTAGAGCATAATGGACCGTCGGTCCGCCGTAGGTTGCTAACATGTTGGGTTAACCACGTGGGAAGCATCTTTAAGATGTTCATGGACTACAAACTTTAGAGGGCGGAAAGGGAATTTCTAAGTTTGAGAAAGGGTGATATGTCAATTGCTAAGTACAACACGGAGAAGCTACAATTTACTCTTCATCTTTGTCTTGATGAGACCTCTTTGGTGACTCGCTATGTGAATGGGTTACCATATGATATATTGCTACAGTGCGATCTAGGGTACTATTGGAGTGGCTATGGGCAAGGCCAGGCGAGTTGTGGATGATCTTGCCCTCTAAGATTAAGAGAATGGTATGTGTGATGAAAAGAGGAAATGGAATGTACCATCTGAACCTTCCAATAAGAAGAGATACAATATGGACTTCAAGAAAGGAGACCATAAAGATAATCACATATACCGCCTGTCATTCTTCACACAAGGGCTCCATGGTAAGGATACTCAACTGCAACTGATGTAGGCGGCGTGTGACATTTGTGTGTTCGCAGCGTGTTGGCCTTCATTTTCAATTGAGTCTAAAAGATTAAAATACAAAGCATATCAGAGCAGGGTCGAGCTTTCCTTCTACAAACACCACCAACTCACAAACCTGCAAAAGCATCAACCGAGGGGACTTAGCACAA